>JAODOY010052858.1:5612-18380 GCA_025399855.1 Forbesichthys papilliferus | reverse complement strand
TAATAATAATAATATTAATAATAATAATAATAATAATAATAATACTTATTATTATTATTGTTATTATTATTATAATAACACTTAATAACTTCCTATAAATAACAATAATAATAATAATAATAATAATAATCCTCTTCCTCTTCCTCTTCCTCCGTGCAGATCTGCGGCCATTGCCGGATGTGGCGATGACGGGGAACTGCACACGAGAGTGCACGGAGTTTGGCCACTCGGACGCGTGCTGGATGCCGGGCCAGCCCTCGCCCGGCCGCAAGACCACCCCCCCCAACAAGCTCTCCACCTTCGTGCCTTACCCCGACGTGGAGCAGGATCCGCTGGCCAACGGGAGCTCCCGGCCCCCCCAGGAGGAGAGGGGGGGCCTGGGTGGAGGCGGAGGCGTCACCGGAGGCCCCAAGGTGGCCAACATGCGGTTCATGGCCCCCTACAGCAGTGCCTACTCCGGAGGAGGGGGGGACGCCTCTGGGAAAGACTGTGCCCTGGAAGAGATACCCTTGAGCCAGGCAGTGGAGTACCACTCCACCAACACCCCTGCCGGCCAGAGTGCCAAGAGAGAGATCTACCTGTAAACCCCCCAGCCACCCCAAAACACCACTACCACCGCACCCAAGCGCCACCCAAGCTGCCGGATCACGTTCTGCCCTGTCCCGTTCGTGCCTCAGCCCGCTACCACGGCAACAACACTGTCTTTTCATAAGCAGGCATAAAAGCCGTTGCCCACACCGCCACCTCCACCAAACAAACAATCATGTAAAATAAATAAAATCTGCGCAATTCAGTGGATTTCCACAGGAATGTATCGACAAACTGATTCTCCACCTTTCAGTTGGTTTGTCTTGGTTTGCGTTGCGGAGGGACTATAAATCCAACCTTACTCTCGCTATTTAAACAGCTTCCACTTTGACTATTTTTTTTCCTTTTTCTCTCAGAAGGAACAATTTGTTGTTGCGGAACAGTTTGACAGAGTTATGTCACGGCAACGCAAACAGACAACGCACAGATGTTCCAACCTTCTCTGCTGTTTCTTTGCTGCCAGATACTCTTTTTTTTTTCCCCCCAACTGTACAGAGATGTAAATATGACAGACTGAGACTGGAACCCCGCTGTGTCGACTTCTTTTCTCTAAAACTCGCTGTCTCACTGAAGACAGCCGCGTGGAACCTTTTGTCAGACCGACTGAACCGGGGGACGTCACACAGTGTAACACGGCCAGGACAGTAACTTGTACTACAAGACATGCAACCACATACTGATGAACGCTACTGTCGGATCAGTGTCCAGCCTTCTCCTCCATCTTAACGTTTGCTGTGTTAAGTGAGGACAGTAAATCCTACTGTTTAGTCAGTATAGATCAACCCCCCCACGCCCCCCACTGTGTTTCAGCCAATTTACTTTTCCCAAGCCCCGCCCCTTTGACTTGTCCTACCTAGTTACTGTAACTAGGTAGGACAAAGCACCATAGAAGGCTATTACAGCAAAACAGACTTAAACAGATTTTAAAAAATGCTCAACTGTTACTGGAGGATTGCAAAAAGGGGCGGGGCTTGGGAAAAGGTCAATTACACCTCCACGTGCTCTAACATCCACCAATCAGAGCGAGTTATTCTTGAAGCTTGGCTCTAACTACCGGTTCTGACATTGACGCGGGAGGTCACATGCTTCTGTCTAAAATGGCGAGGCTCTAGTAAGTAGAAAATTAGGAGAATTTGAAGATGAAGTATTTATTCTCCATAATCGCACAGTAAATCATCAAAGCTTTGTAACACAGCCGATCAAGTTCATTTGAGGACCTCACAGAGGCCACTCTGGCCCATTTTCGTAATGAAATACCTTAATGAAAATAAAAGGTGGCCTGTGGCTCTTTCATGTGCAAATACAGACCTCTGTATTGCTCTCATTGAGGAGGCAATTTAATTGTACATATGTTTGCTTTAGATATGTGAAACCTCGATGTGAGCTGTGTGCTGTCGTATCCAGTCAACACCTAAAACATCGTCCGCTTATGCCGACTCTCTCGTTTTCTGCTGCCCGGTTAGTTTCCCACGGCAACGGGCTACTGCCCTCTTGAGTTCACGTCAAACTGCACATTCAACACCAACCTGCTAACCTGCTAACCGGTCCCACCATAACCACCCCTCCCCGTTTACACACCAAACAAATCTCTCTCTCTCTCTCTGTCTTCCTCTCTCTCTCTCTCTCTCTCTCTCTCTCTCTCTCTCGTGTCTCACAGTAAACATTAATCTCTCTCTCTCTGTAGGCCCTGTGTGATTCCACAGGGCCAGAATCTATCTTAGCTGGTCAAGACCTTCCAGACAACATCTAACAGTCAGGTCAGCGGAGAGTTGACTCAGCCTCTCCTTGGAGAGGGGGAGAGGGGAGGATAAAGGAGTAGAGGAGGAGGTGTGGAGGGGTGCTGGCCCCAGTGGGAGGTCAGGTGGCAGTAATTAACCCCAGACGAGGCTATGACCCCTAAGATGCAGGTCTGTTTGCTTTAGCTGATTCTGCAGGGATCACACACAGACACACACACACGCACACGTGCACACACAAGGCATTCCACACACACTGTTGAATGTCTGTGTGTGTGTATTTGTGTGTGTGCAGCAGTCTGTGAATCCATGCACGTGCCTGTATGTTGTATGCATGTGTATTTGTGTGTGTGTGTGTGTCCATCTGTGCATCCCTATTTGAATGTCTGTCCATCTGTGTGTGTGTGTGTGTGTGGGTGGGTGGGTGTGTGTGTGAACCTGCATATTTGTTTAAACTACAGTACAATTTGTTTTTTTGCTGAATGTTCTTGCTCGTGATTGGCTGGGGAAGTGTTTAGACCAGGCTCCTATACCTTTAAACCTGTGTAACATGTTTAGCTAGAGCCATGTCTGTTAGTGCACCTTTTTTGGTTAGACAATAGCGATCACCTATTTTGTCATTCAAAACCGAGAGACTGACAGACGGATATTAGGTATCTGGGGTCATTCAGAGTATTAAAGCAGTACTACAGTACATTATAGTGGTCCTTCAGATGTTAGTTTCCTCTGTGTTCACATGTAAAGCTTTCCTACTCTGACCACGAACCGCCAATAAACCATCTCAGAATTCCCTGACATCATTGCCACAGAAGAAACCATATTTCTGCTTTAAAAAAGTATTAATCCTGTGTATCGTCTGCTGGGGTTCAGGTTTCCATGTGAGCAGGTTTTGTGACACAGGGAAAAAAAAAACACAACCTTCTAAAGGAGGCTAACCCTTTGCACTTTGCTAATAAAGTCTTTGACTAATGACGTTCTGGTTAGCTTTTAGAGGTTAGCAGCTAGCAGAAACCACGTGAGGTGTATTATATGATGTCTGATAGACATTGGAGTTGAGCATGAAAACGACAATTTTTTATAGATATATATACATTTTTGTTGTTGTTTTATTAATGTTATGAAATCAACACTGCTCTAGACGTGAATATTATGGTCTGTGCTGTTTTACAGCAACGGCATTTTTCTGCCTTTGTAAATGACGTTTTGCTGATGTTCTGACCTCCAGGGTGGTTTCCAAGTTCTCCACATTGTCCTGCTCTCCAGAAACCAGAGGGATCTTTTCGCAAATATATCTAACCTTAATCCCTGGAGTCTGAGATGACATTCAGACTATCGGGAGCCCTGCTAAAACATCCATCATAAACCAGCACAAATTCCAGGCTGGTTCATACTGGTTAGTGCTGGGGTAGTGCTGGTCTAGCTGGTATACCAGCACACCAGCAAACAGCATGGGAGGCCGGGGTACCAGCAAACCAGCATTCCATGCTGGTTCCAGCATGCAAAACATACCTTACGCTGGTGACCAGCAATGCTGGAGGCCTGTTTTCCTCTGGTCTGGTGGGGTCATAATTTGGAGAACGTGGCATTCCCACTGGTCTCTTTGTCTTACAGGAAGTCCACGTTTGTAGCTTAACTGTGGGTCGGTCGTATTTCCAGGAACAGCACTAGTAATGCCTTGTTTTTGGTACAGTTCTATGTACATGCAAGTGTAGCTTTTAAAAAAAAAAGAAGATATAATTCATATGAAGGATAATATGTGGGGTCTTCTAGTTTAGGGTGTCTTCAGGGTCCGTTCAGTGTGGAAGAACCAAATTGCTTTTCATTTGTTACTTTGTCTTCTGTTCTCTCCCAATGAGCATCCGCATGTTTGGATTTAGAAATGTCGTCTTTTATTTTTGCTGAGCAAATCAAAGAAATGAAACCTTGTAATTATTCCTTATAGCTTTACAATAAAATACATTGATTTGAATTTATGATTGTGTCTGTTGTCCTCTGATCCTCCCAAGGAGATGTTTCACTCTTGTCTTATTGGATTCCACTTCAGGTAATTGAATTGGGAATCCTTTTAGTTGCCCTTAAGACCTAAAGCGAAACATCCCATCGCATCTCCATAAAAACAAACCCAAGTGTTCATGAGAAATAGTGAATGTCCTCTCCAAACAAGAGACGTGTGCTTTTAACAGCATTACAAAACATCACACCAACAAACAACAATTAATTTCCCCCCAATTTAGTGTCCATCTTGAAGAATCGAGACAGAACATTCGGGTGAAACCTAATTCCTCCTGGGTCTGTCCTTCATCTCCTTTATACCTTCTTCCTTCTCCGACCTCCAGACATGGGCTACCTGAGACTGAGCATGACTCTTCTTTTCCCTTGTAGTCGAATGCTTCTGAAACTTCTCTCATTTGCGGTACAACGAAAATACATTGTAGAGTGTTCTTTTTGCTTAATACAATCACAGTGTGATAGATAGCCGTAAAATAGGCCAATTTTCAGTGAGCACATTCAAAAAGCTAAAACCAAATACTTTACCACTGTGTGCAGTCAATCAATAGTAATCAAGTTAATTACTGCAGTGGCGTTGCTAGGACATTTCAAGTATGACTATGTGAGATGAGATGCCTGTGTGTGTGTGTGTGGATAAGTCAAATACATTTATCTATATATATTTTTACTTTATTGTCCTGCTTTGACTGGTGAATCTATGTGATAAAATGTTTAACAATTTGAAAACATTCATCTTTTATGTTGGCCACATAAACACAAACTTACAGTATATATTGCATATAGTATATATTGTTAAATATACATTACAACAATACAATATTTAACCTTTCATCAGGGTCAGCAAAATACACTTATTTGTGTATCTTAGCAGCTTATTAATCATATGCTAATACAGTAACTATCTTGTTTTAGTCAGAGCCATGGAAATAAATAAAGACAAAGGAAGTTCGAAATTGTCAATGGTTGCATGGTTCATGGAGATGCTAAACCTATTGCAGAATAGCTCCCGGAAGTGCTTGGTGGGCAGTTTGAAAAAAAAAGATATATACATAATATATATATATATATATATAGAGAGAGAGAGAGAGAGAGAGAGAGAGGGAGAGAGAGAGAGATTTTTAGCTTTGTTTTTTGGTAATTACTTGTCAATAAATGCACCGATTTACATTTATTATAAAATGTATAGGGTACTTTTAGTATTTAGGCTAACTTCCAGGAACTATTTTGAGGCTCCATCATCTGCCATTGCTGTGGAAAAAATGGTCTATTGGAGTGAACGGATTTGAAGTAACTGTTCTTTCCATGGCTCTGGTTTTAGTTAACTAGCTCTCTAGCTAGGTGTAAAACCAAACTGCTGCGCTGGCTTATACATTTTCTCACTGTGAATATTTTTTGAGCTGGAGTGTAAATTGTGCTGTGTGCTCCCAGTGGCTACTCTCAAATACACCTGCTACGTGAAATGGTAGAAAGGAGATTAACCTAGTGACCCATCTAAACATCACTCCTCGCAATTTAATAAAAGCACACACACATACTCAAACTCTCTCTCACACACACACGCACACGCACACGCACACACACACGCGCACACACGCACACACACGCACACACACACAGGAACAAAATAATTCCATTCTCTCTAGCTGTGTGTGTGTATTTGTTATAATACATTAAGAATGAATCAGAAACATCTGGGGTGTCTATTTCTGTGGTCACATGACCTATGTACAGGATGTGACACGATCTAACAACAGGAAGATGATTGAAGTTTGAAACCTCACATTAAAGTTTGGGTTGAATTGTTTAACTTTCCCACTATATATTCTTTCCCAGGGTGAGATGACACACACACACGCACGCACACACGCACACACACGCACGCACGCACGCACGCACGCACACACGCACGCACACACACACACACACACACACACACACACGCACACAGTGCAAACAGTGAACCCAATATTGTTTCATATCTGCAGAAAGCACAAAACTAATTTCTTGGCTTTCCTTCCAACAGTTATTGGATGAATCTCTGGGAGGAATTCTGCTGGAGTTAATCTCTCTCTCTCTCTCTCTCTCTCTCTCTCTCTGTCTCTCTGTCTCTCTCCCTCTCTCTCCCTCTCTCTCTCTCTCTCTCTCTCTCTCTCTCTCTCTCTCACACACAGTATGGTTCAACATTACTTTGTGCCTGGCATTGAGTGCATTAGGTGTGAGCTCCAGTCGTTCTTTTAGGATTTTTTTTTCCCAGGCTTCTATGCATGTGTGTTATCTCTGAAGTTGAGGATTGACACTTTAACTTTCATATTTTCAAGTTTATGTAAAGAGTTATAGAGGTTAGAGTCCCTGCGGTCTTTTAATGAGTCACAAATTAACGGCTGGTTAATTAGAGGATAAAAATAGTGTGCGAATGAAAAGGATCTGTTAAGTTCTGGCACAGATAACATTCCCCCTCTGCCAGACTTCATTCGGAACTATTACAAAGTCCCTAAAAAACAAGAACAATAACTCAGAAAGTTTGCCGTGTGTTTATGTTTTGTAAATGTTGGTCGTTTATCAAAATCATTTCACAATACAGTGGATAAAAATGCGCCTCGCACAGTTGCAATTTCCATTCTCCTCTTTCTGTGTGCAGAGAGGCGATTGTTGTTTTTATTTATAATCCTCTGTGGTTTTATGAGAGTATAAGGCTTTGTCCTGCAAGGATTAAACACACACATAAATGCACGCACATGCGTGTGCGTGCGCGCACGCACACACACACAGACGTTGTGGATAGATTATGAATCACTTGAAATGAACTGTCATATCATTAATATGTGCATAAGATGAATTAGGATGCTTCATTTTCTGTTGAATATGAGGATAAATATTCAAAAAAGGAAATTTAGAATTAAAATTACACAAAATGTTTTTTAGCAAACCACGTTGCCATTTATTATTTCCATATTTTAATATGCAGTTCTGGCCCATATAGTTCATATACAAAACTATATGTGAAACTATGATTTTTAAATGTATTTTCATTCATTTATAGAGACCGGTCTGGACAAACATTTGGTTTGAAGACATTATACTCTAAGCTGTCCTTATGAATGTCAGAAAAAAGGATTTAACACTGAAAAAGGTTTAAAGTTGGAGATCTGATGCGAAAAGAGGGTTATGTTCAGGAATAAAAGCTGCAGCACGTTTGTTTCATAAACACACAGCTTTCAAATATCACCGTGAAAACCCAGATAATAAAACTGGGAATCACGAAAGGGATCATACTAAAGATTATGGTCAAGACAGGCTCCACCCATGGACACATGGGCCACTCACATCTTTCCCAGGGGAAGACCCAACCTAATATTAATATACAGTAATACTATAGCAGGCTTCTACTGTACATACTGATATTTGATTATTTCCATAAGAGCAGATACAGTATATGTTTATGCATATTTTACAGAATGAGCTCCTCTTCCACTGCAGAACCTTTCCCATCCGGACATTTAATTCTTTATATAAGTGTTGCACTTTACATTTTGAATAAGTTCAGTTTAGTTGAATTAGTTGGTTAGTTACTTTTTATGAAAATCTGTCACGATTACAGTAAATAAATTCTTGCCAATTAAGTTTCCGCCATTTTGTCCCAATGAATGAAAGAGAATGGCTGCCTGGGTCAACTGTCACACTGACGAACAACGTTGCAAATATTGTTACCTTTTGTGAGCGTCAAAAAACCCAAAATAGGCGACACCAGAAAGATGCACCTTCCAGGCCGTACCAAAGGAATACAATGGTTTTGCTGCCGACGCATGTCCAGCAGCTCATTTCTGTGCGAACTAACACAGAAACACTAACTGACGCCGCACTCATCCAACAGTTGGTTTCCGTTTGTCTGGGCAGTGTGAACGAGAGCTAGTCTGCACCGGGCCGGCCATTCAATTCAGAACTGCAGATTACTTCATAAACTTTAACAGTCTACAGCAGGGGTGCCCAACCCTGGTCCTGGAGAGCTACCGCCCTGCATGTTGTAGATGTCTCCCTGCTCCAACACACCTGATTCTAATGAATGGCTCGTTATCAGTCTCTGCAGAAGCAGACAGCAGGGAGACATCTAAAACATGCAGGATAGGGGCCCTCCAGGACCGGAGTTGGGCACCCCTGGTCTACAGTATAGCCCCGTGTCCACCAAAGCCTTATTTTTTTCTCTCACGGAAGCGTTATTTTTCAATTGATTTCCATGTTTCTAAAAACGCCTGAAGCGTGGCGTCGAAAATAATTTATTGATAACACAAACTAGCCTGCTTATTTGCAACATATGAATCCCGACAGAAATTCTGTATCATAGCAACCAAAACGTCTTAGCTGAAGAAACGCTGCGCACACAAAAGCGCTTCCTAGCGCTGCCAGTTGGGCTTTTTCAGCAGAGCGAACGACGTTTTTAGTGGTAAAAAGAACGCTCAGGTGGATACGCGGCCTTACAGTAACTTTCGTAATGCATTTTTATAGTTCGCTTTAAATTCATATTACTTTTGATCGGTGCATTTAAATCCACCAAGAAAAATTAGACTGTGACTATGTGAATGTAAGCATCAGGGCTTAACTGCTTGTCTTTCAGTCTATAATTCATAATTGGAAAGCGATGTCTAATACCAGTTATGATATCCGCAGTGTGATCAAACATGCCTGTTACAGTGTGTGTGTGTGTGTCCATGCATGTGTGTGCATGTGTGCGTGTGTGTGTGATATTGGACGTCTTCCCTTCACTGCGGGCGGTGCCTGAGGCGCTATCTCCCTAGTGCCTCCCACCTCTCCTCCTCTCCTGTTTCAATCTCTCTCCTCCTCCTCATCTCACCTCCTCTCCACCTTTCCTCTCCTGTCCTCTCCTGTCCAGCCCCGAGGGGGGGAGGTGTTAGTAGGAGGTCTTTGACAGTCCAGGTCTCCTCCCTGAAGCTTCAGTCCAGTTCAGACTAGCAGGTCCTGAATACAGATCAGACCGCCGTGGGCATTCATATCGCAGCGCTGCGAGAAAACTCTTTATTAACTCTTTTTTAACATTTATTCGACTACAAATATTATTTTTCTAACCCAGCCAGCAAACTGACAAAAGCCCTGTTTCTTACATTTCGGTTGTAAAGCAGATCGGAGCATATCCTGAGCCATTTGTTGTCGATTTTATTGATGGAATCTGTTGTTTTTTTACATATGGCCTCTTTTGTTCAGGTAAGTTCTTTAATAACCAAGAAAATAAAAATAAAACGCAATGAAACTACTTTTGCTTAACATGTAAAGTAGAATAATGAGTGTTACAGTAATACAACTACATACAAAATAAACTAAATACATCTTATGAAAACTGTTCAGCAAAAAAACACAATAGAACACAATTAGATAAACTAATATGCATAATCTAATCCAATGTCTTTGTTTTTTAGCAACAGATGTAAACAGTCTGTTTAATGTAATATTATATTAGTCTGTTAAATATCAATTTTCCTCTGTATAAAATTACTTTGAATATTATTTAATTATACACTCTTACTTGTGTCAAAATAAAAGTATGCTAAACTGTAAATACACTATTCTACTCTGTAAATCAGACCTGTATGCATTTTGATTGAGCCTTTATCATTAAATCCTCCTAAAACGGTTTGTTCTCTCCCTCTCTCTCTCTCTCTCTCTCTCTCTCTCTCTCTCTCTCTCTCTCTCTTTTAATACCAATGTTCCCTTAGTGTTCAGCGGGGCACTGACTGGCCTGGACCTGCCCTCTTCTTCCTAGCATGACCAACACCACTGGATGTGCCTGCTGGAGATTCAGATCGATCCACATTACATTCACTTCGGGATAAGACATTTTTTTGAAACTACATTTGGAATTTGTTGATATAATACTGTTTATGAAAAACAGGCATTATTAAATAAATTATATTCTTTCCAGAATGTTTCCATGTTGTCTGTCCCAACAAGGAACATTATACTTATACTATTTATAGTATTTATAATATAATAATAACAAGGAACAATATGTGATTTTCTGTGATTAATCGCGATTAATTGCATTGTTTTGCGGACATTTTATTAATTAATTCAAAAACGTCTAATTCAGACTTTTATTGTAAAGTACTGCTATATGTGTACAGTAATTAACATTTGGTTTGCAGACATATCAGGTGCTATTTAACAGCAGTATTCCTTTTACACAGCAGCAGTTAAAATATTTTGTAAAATCTCTGTATAAATATTAATGTAATCAAATCAAATATAAAATCAAAGCCACTATCAGGGCATTAGCATTTTATCTAGTTTGTTATATAAAGCAAGTTACCCTCAGAGTCCAGAGCCACAATCATAACATTACCTTCAGAGCAACTAAAAATGTATAAACCTTTTTTTCCCCTCTGAACAACTAAATGGCCTGCAATTTGTAGCTATCCACATCGCTACAGCATTTGTCAACTTGTCTTGCTTTTGTTTATAGGCCTACTACTCCCACTCGATACATCCAATGTAGTCTGCTTTGAGAGTCTAACGCTTAATTTCCTGCATTTTGCTCAAATGGTATATGCACTAATTTGTGCCCTTTATGCAGGGGAAAGGTCATACATGAACCTAACCTTCAAAGGCGCTGTTACATAGACTGTACATAAGTCTTTTATAAAACGATTTCGAAATATGCTGTTTGCTTATCATAAATCGAACAAAGAAATGAATATTTTATAGACAATACCTATAGTCTCAAAACGGCTTCCCCATTAAGGTAAATGGATCGGTAGTATTCGGGATTAACAGGCTACTGTTGTTGGTTAATGGTGGGGGTCGTAATAGGGTACTGCGGGTGCAGCCTACGAAATCAAACATGTAGGGGTGCCCTGGCCAGAACTTAGGGGGCCGGTCCATCCCGGGCCTCAGCGAACATTACTCCCTCCACTGTTTTTTTGGGTGGGTGATTTGCTAGCATCAACGGTGTGTATTGCATTTAAGTTAAGCTTCAGATGTGAAGTACTCCAGTGATAAGAAAATTCAACTTTGAAGTAATTACAGATATCTTTGGTTCTATCAACTCCGCTGTCTGGAAGAGATTTAAAATGACAATGTCCATGTAAAAGTCACCGTGCTCCATATTTCCATTCCAGCCAGTTCTGGTTCATATGAGCACAACACCCCTTCCCCCCCATGACCCATGCTCTGTCTGTATTCAGAGCCAGTGAGCAACGCAGACCACAAAATACTAATTTTATTAAAACTGCGTTAACGCGAGATAAAATAATTGTAACGTGAATAACACGTTAACTTGCTTAGCCATAATGTATACAGTATATACATGTATATGTGTGTATGTGTGTACTGTAGTGCCATTGAGCCAGGCTTTATTACATACCTTGCCTTCTCCCACCAGAAAAGCTCTTGGTCTCGCTGTGTGACATACTGGCCTAGATGAGTGACATACTTGAGTCAAATTCTACAGAGCATTAAGATATTAGAAAGCATCTTTATGACAATTACTATTAATGAAGTTTAAAACATTTAATAGATTTCATACAATACAGTATGTAATGTAACTCCTTAAACATCTTGTAAAAAGTGACAAAATAAAGTTGAGTCAATACAATCTAGCTTTTTCAATTTGTGTAATTTTCAAATGTAATTAATTAACTTTCCCAGCATCTAAGTTAGAATAGTAGATAATGATAATAACATATTACCATCTTAATATTTTTAATTATAATGTAGTATCATTAGAATATTATAGTTACAGGATTAAAAGTGTTTCAATTAGAAATAGAATGCATGATAATAATCTATAAATAAACTGCAAAAAAGTATAAGAAATACAAACACCATTTCGGTGCTGTATCGAGAACTCTCTGATTTCCTGTGTACGAACATACCAGAACGTCTTTCTGTCAATGGTTGGCTGTTTTTTACAGGGTCCGCCCTCATTGAGACACCTGCAACGAATCAAATAGAGAAGCCGAGCTTCGAGGAGGGACACAAATAAAAGCCTCCTGTCCAATAAACGCTGAGATGTGTTTTCCTATGGGACTCAAAATGGCACGTTTTGGCCTGTTGTCCAAATAACGTTGATATTTTCACCATAGACAGAGATCGCACATGAATCTCTCTTAGGATCTCATTAAAGCTCAGCTTTAATAGTGGTGTATGGGGCCATGCTTCCATTGGTCTCGTCAGATACTCTGTTAACGAACGCAGATATCAGTATTGCTAAATTAATAAAGGGTTCCATAAGGGATATAGTGCAGATGCTGTACACGTAGTAATAATTAAATAGCAACTTTGCAATTATATATACTTAAGTAAAGATTAAATATAATGATTTGTTAAATTGTGTTGTCTTCAATTGCCTCTACAAGTGTACTGTATAAGATATCTCAACATTTTAATGCATTAATAATCATTAGTTTCAATCCTGTTTTTACAAGTG
>JAODOY010052837.1:0-18381 GCA_025399855.1 Forbesichthys papilliferus | reverse complement strand
TGTCTACAGTACTACTGTAGTATAAATACTACCATGTATACAGTACTACTGCAGTATAAATACTACCATGTATACAGTACTACTTCAGTATGAATACTACCATGTATACAGTACTACTTCAGTATGAATACTACCATGTATACAGTACTACTGTAGTATAAATACTACCATGTATACAGTATTACTTCAGTATAAATACTACCATGTATACAGTACTACTGTAGTATAAATACTACCATGTATACAGTACTACTTCAGTATAAAAACTACCATGTATACAGTACTACTGTAGTATACTACCACTGTCTACTGTACTACTTCAGTATAAATACTTTATATGGAAATACTACCGTGTATACAGTACTACTGCAGTATGAATACTACCATGTATACTGTACACTACATATGGAAACACTACACTGTTGTATTTGAACTGTAAATACAGCACAGCGATGTACAGTGGTCTAATTACAATGGAATACAGTATTTATAACACAGCGACATAGTCTATTTACAGTGGAATAGACTGTATTTACAGCAAAGCATCGTAACTTATTTACAGTGGAATAGCCAGTATTTACAGCACAGCTTCGTAGTTCTTTACAGTGGAATAGTCAGTATTTACAACACAGCTTCGTAGTTCTTTACAGTGGAATAGCCAGTATTTACAGCACAGGGTCGTAGTTTATTTACAGTGGAATAGCCAGTATTTACAGCACAGCTTCGTAGTTCTTTACAGTGGAATAGCCAGTATTTACAGCACAGCTTCGTAGTTCTTTACAGTGGAATAGCCAGTATTTACAGCACAGCTTTGTAGTTCTTTACAGTGGAATAGCCAGTATTTACAGTGTTATTCATTAAAGCGTGCTGCAGGTCTGCTGAGCTGCGGGGCGCTGACACGGTCCTGGTCTGGGTCCCTGCTTGTGCAGTCATGACTAGCTAGCTTATGTCCTGCCGTTGCCCCGGCAACTCTTTGAAGGACCGCCTGCATCATTTCTATTCATTAGCACATTTCGAAGGCGGAACTCTCCCCCCCCACTCCCCCCCCCCCCCACTCCGCCACCCACAACGAGCCAGTTGTTCAGACGGCCGTTTGCTTGCCTCCTGAACAGCGCTAACGGGGATTATAGCGTCTTGTTATGCACGAATGGCAGGCAGTAGACTAGCTAACGCCTACAGATGCACAACACTGTCGGGCATTATACCATTAAACCCCCCCCCCCCCCCCCCTTCTGTATCTGCTGTTTTTATCATTATTCATTATAAATATCTGAAAGGTGAAAAAGCTGTTTTGTTGGCTAAAACTAAAGGTCAGCCGCACCGCTGCCCCCACATTATTTAACCATAAAGGCCTGGTTCAATAGCAGCTGAAGCGGACAGGATTAAGTCTTCCACCAGCAGGATTAGTAGAGGTGTGCTGGACGTTCTGCTCTACTGTAGTTTTGACTCAACATATACTGTGTACACGTGTATACTTGAAATACATAAAATAATTAACTGAGGCGCCTTCCTCTGATCTCAGAATAGATCAAATGGTTACTGGAGCTGTAATAACAATGTGCAAAGAATAAAATGCAAATGTTCCTGGGGTGTGTGTGTGAGAGAGAGAGAGAGAGAGAGAGAGAGAGAGAGAGCCTGACTGTGCATTCACTTGCTGCTTGCGTTGTTTGCTGTTCTGCGATCACGGAGGCCCCTCGTACACGTAGTACAGATCTACAAAGCTACGAAGTGCCGATCCAATCTTTTGTAGTAATTGATTCGTCCACCGGAGGGCAGTACTTTCTAATCTAATATAAAATCAATCTTGTTCCACATCTTCAATTAAGTGGCAGCATTGAACGTGGCTCCAGGCCGGCATCACATGTTCAGTATAACACGGTTAGTTTACCGTCTACTGTGGGGAAGCAGCTTCGTCTGCCTGCTGTGGTGCTGGTGGATCTGAGAGTGCCTTTCCTCGATGAGTGAACCTTGCAGATGGCGCTCGCGTTGTGAGGCTATTGAGTGGATGTTGCTGCTGTACTGTACAGTTTGCTGTGGGTACTCAATGACGTGCAGTTTGCACACGATTCGTTTATTCATTATTCATTTAACTAATCTGTGATTTATTCAATTGTATCGTTCATTCAAACGGTTTGCAGTGGATTTATACAACATCTGTTTCGTACGCTCATCTGTTCCGATATGTGCAATTGCAGAGAAAAACAGACCTATGTACGTAATAGCATTATGACATATTTACATCAATGTTGATTTGCTATTATAATTTGTTACTATTAAAACTAAAAAAAACACACAGTGCCTTCATTAAAATTAATACATTTGAAAAGAAAGGTAAACTTCTATTTGTTCCTTGTTAACGCTGGTGAAGGGTTTTAGGGCGACTGACTCAAATGAACGAAACAACTCAAAAAGATCAGAGTCAGTAAAAAGAGTCGGACGTCCCATCACTGGTTGGCTTAACAGCTTTCTGCCAGTAGCATTCAAAAGGCTTCTGGGAAAACACCCATCCCAGTTCCATGGTTAACTAGGAAACCCCACCCCCTTCCCCAGAAATAAATTCCAATGTAGCATAACCGAATTATGATTGAATATCTACTTGTTTGAGTTATTTGCTTTTTTTTTGCATACTGTGTAAACCGTCAGGAGGCTAGCCCGCTATGTCCGATGGTCAACATCCCCCCCCCCCCCCTTGTTGTTATGCCTGCCTTGTTAATAGTCTATTTGCACATGGCTAATGGTGTACGAGAACAGTGGGAGATATTTCAAAGGAAATAAGAGAACTTTTCTCATGTAATAATTCTGTAATATCAAATAGAAGTAGACAGTAGAGCTACAGTAGCTTATTCACAATATAATTCCACCGGTCTCGATGCAATCATTAAGCACCATCGATCTTGATAATTTATGTGAAGAAAAACGTAGGCTAGACTACAGGAACAACAATGTCCTTACACAGCAGGCTGTGATGCATTGTTTTATAAGATATTGTTTAGTTATGACTTCTTATAGCTTTTGTTATCTTGGCTTCTTTTAAACATGTATTTAGTGCGCCAGGATTTCTCTCACATCAATCTCAAGCTTATAATCGCCCAACAGGAAAGGCCAAACTAAAAAAGAGAGAATAATAACAAAGGTACATACTGAACATGGCCTGCTCTTGTATATTTTTATGCTGGCATCTCTCCTCTGGCTCTAAACATTGAGGATTTTAAACGTTAGACCATCCTGATCTCGCAAGCTTCAGTTTAATTTCACCACAGAAATCAGTCTGGAAAGCCTCGGAATCATTCTGAATGTGTCCGAGTAGCAACTGAACTTTCCAATCAGTGTCGTGTTTCTAGCTATATGGGCGTGGTTTAGTTGTGCCGACCATGGTGCCAACAGTGACAACAACCAGATGGTTCATCCAATAAACTGCAAAGTATTTTTTTGAAAGTACCTGGCCTTCTCAAACAGTTTCAATGTACGGCTCCCCAGATGAACTTGTGACTTGTAAGGTTAGAGTTCAAGTTCTGGGTGGGTCAGACTCTGTTACACAATTATTTAACAATATTTTGTTTTTAGTATTAGCACAAATTACGCAAATTATGTCAAGCATAGTTGTACGGGCTTAAAAGATAATTGAAAAACAAAAGCTTGTGTTTACTGGGCATGGAGACTAACTAATCAAAACGTAGCCTACTCTACTGTTAAAACCCTCTCTTAATCATCATGTTCCCAAGACGACATTTTATGAGACAAATCATTTATATTAACAAACCCTCTATATAAATCGACATGAGAACAACATCCTATCAGCAATTTAAATAAGAGATGAACCGGCTAGTTATAAAATTAAAGGATTCAGTATTTTTTTAAGTTAGTCAAGTAAAATGAAAATGTGAAAACTCTGGGTAATCTGTCGAGATATGTCAGTCTAATTGGAATAACAAATTAGAACAGATTATAGCCCAACATTATCAGGAACAGAAATGTGCTTAGATTTATATAACTCGAACACACAGAATATTAATCAATGTGAATTATTAATCAGGAAAGACTGCATTTACAAGACATTATTCATAAACCCCGGTGAAGTTAGTGTCAAGGCGTGCCGTCCGCTCCGTGTACAGTACACCCATGGTGGTGTTGAGCCGCGATGCGGAAACAGCAGCGGCGTGTTGCTCAATTATTTCTCCTGTTCGGCAACAGGCGCCGCAGGCTGCACCTGTCTGCCTCCGTCAAGCCGAGGCAGCTTCTCATCCGATGACACGCTCCTCGCTCCGCACAGGAGAACTAAACCCACTTGTTTTTTCCATAAATGAAAAACAATAATTTAAATGGCTTATGGTGGCGGAGTGACAATTTAATTTAGCCTGTCTCGTTGTAGTCATGCCTTGCAGTGACATACAGTATATTATACTGTAGAGTGAAACTATATCTTATTATTTCCTCAGCTCTTTGGAATGATTCAGAGACAATACGTCCATCGTCAATGGCCTCTGTTCTGTTTGTTATGCCCTTGCCAATCTACCTGTGGTATTAATATGGACATGCAGACAGACGGTAGACACAAAATGTCCCCTAAAACAGTCAATCAATAAATTCACTGAAACCCGATTAGTTCTTTGGGCTGGAAACAGACCTAAAATATGGATAAAACTGGTCTAAATAGAATTAGACTTTTAACTGTTGACCACATGCAGGCACAGCAACAATATTGTCTCATCTTTCACATATCAGAGGTTACTGATGCCAAAATAATAAACTCCAAAAGCCCTTGAAGAATTGCAGCAAACCGCTTCAACATGAAAATAAAAAACCTCAATACGTTTTAGCACAAAAGAATAGAGTCAACATATTGGATTTAGCATTTCATGAATTCATTAATGTATTTCTAGTGAAGAAATATGTGTCTGGTTTGGGGCCATTGGTCCAGCTATGAACATGGAATCTGTGAATAATCATGAAGCTAAAGAAGCATAAATGTGTTTGATCTTCCATTAATAGGTTTATTACAAGAACCCTCCTAACGCAACAAAGGGAACCTTTAGCACATACAGAACTGTATGTGGGTACACAAACTGTAACTGTCTATCCACCATAATCCCCATGTTGGTTGCAATTAAGCGCTGGGTTTGTTATCAGCAAATGATTCTGCAACGTAGTGATGAAGCAGTGATCTCTGAGCTTTCTGCATTGTGATCTCGCCGAATATGGAAATGAATTAGATTGAAATGAGATTTTGACAACTTCCTCTATCTGGTTAAAAGGAGGCACTAAACACAGAGCAGGATGAAACATTTCAATCGTTTTCAGAAAACCCTAGCATGACAGGGATACATAGAATATCTACATACATTTTCCCAGGCACATGTGACAACATGCATTATTGTTGGCGAGCGAGGAATGGCTGCGTTTAAAATATACGATTGTACTGTAGGCAACAGAAGCCCAACTGCTGTATAGCATTATAGATGATAAATGCATTTTAGCTTGTAAAGTTTAATTGTTCAGTGTAATAAAGTGACCAGATCTGATCAATGCAGAACATATCTCTAACTGCTTTCAACCACGAGGGGATTTAAGGCACAATTTATAAATAAACTGAAGGAGACTCAGTTACCAGCCAGTATTCTTGTAGTCCAAAGCCTAATCAATAGGACAATTAAAGCCTGAATGCGAGAGCAGAGAAGAAATGACCTAATAACATTAAATAGCCCAATAACCTTAAAGACAATGCCATTATTGCCATTGTTATACAAACAGTGTAATGATAACTGCAACATGATGAGCTTCTGCTGCAAATGTAAGGTGTGAAAGATATTTAGAGGACAACCACACTGTGCGACGTTGTAACATTCTGTTCAGAAGCCAGTCGATAAGCAATTTAGGCCCGGCTTCCAGCGTTTGACACCGGCTAATGAAGCCAATGAGAGCTGAGACGAGCCAGAGCGCTTTAACTGGACCGGTTACGCGGCGATGTGTGATTAACGGAGCCGCCCGCTTCATTACAAACATCCTCAAGTGCCTTTTAAGTGCAGCAGGACAAACCACGTTGTTTAGGAGTTATTTCAGCGGCTCTCCAACTTCCCGATCCTTGAAAGATAAAAATAAGTTCTCAATGCAAGCAATTATTATTTTCCAACGCAGCATTTTCTTTCTAACAATGTGTGAATGACATTTGATCTACTGTGAAGGGACACAATATCATTTTATTTTAATAATTTATAAATGTCGCAAGCAAATAAGATACAGTATGTTGACTATTTCTTTGAATCTTATATACAAGACAACATTTGTTGGCAGCAGTACTTTTGGATAGTGCGCCATCTCTGGTTAGAACAGATTGCAACAGGTCAGATGTGTATTCAGACCTAAGCAGTAGTATATCAATGCAATACTGAAGAGCACACAGAGGACCCCTCTGGGGCCAGATGTTAACCTAGCAGATGGAAACCTCAGATCATTTGTCAGAGGGAGAGCAGAGAACGTGAACCTTGTCTGCGTCCAGAGGACTGTGCTGGGAGTGATTATCACAGCAAATATGCAAATCCACCCACAGAGACCAGAGACGGCCTCCTCGGTCAGACAAACACTCGGCTGTAATTGTAATCTGTGGCAGAGAGCTTCTCCAGGTCCTAGGGGTCAGCCCAAGCAACCTGGAGATAAACGCAACACGAGTACAGAGTGCTCGTGTTTGTTAACATGAAGTTGGGATCTTTGGCTTGTAACGCCAGTAGCCTGAGTGAATTATGGTGTGTGCAAAGAAACGATAAATCAGTGGAAGTAAGTAAGAATTAGGACCGGACAGCTCACCCACTGCAGATGAAAATCCCACGAGAGACCCGTGTTAACCATGTTTATGCGCTTGAACGCGGCTCTACACACATATCAGCTTTAATCTGTCATAACCTAATCCTATCGCTGAGGAAGGAGCTATTTGGAAACTGTCATTAACAAAAAAATATCATGCAAACCGTTCAGGCTGTGATTCATGGCAGAAATGGAAAGTCACGCTGAGCCGACCGGAGAGATCTCTCTAATGTGGAATGTACCCAGTTTTACATTTAAACAGGGAAATTGCAAAGAGGGCATTGTAGCAGTGATTGTGGCTACTGTTTACTGTTGAAATGAGTCTGGGACCCAGAGCTGTGCCTCTGCTGGTGTTTTATTTAAATGAAATACGATTAAACACGGTATCTAAATTGCAGATGTGTGTGTCATGCTAACGAAGTTAACACCTCAGCTAACCCCCAGCGGCTAAAGCAAACTCCATTTAACTGACAGAGGCTTGCAGTCAACAGAGTGACCCACCCCACCATGGCTGTGCTATAGATCCAGTACTTTCAACGGCCACCGAAAGACTAGACGAAAGACGAAAAACAAAAATTATTCTGGTTATAACGTGATCATTTCACATTATTACGTTATTAATTAGTTTCACATTATAACCTGGTTATAACGTGATCATTTCACATTATTACGTTATTAATTAGGTTCACATTATAACCTGGTTATAACGTGATCATTTCACATTATTACGTTATTAATTAGTTTCACATTATAACCTGGTTAAAACGTGATCATTTCACATTATTACGTTAATAATTAGTTTCACATTATAACCTGGTTATAACGTGATCATTTCACATTATTACGTGATATATCAGTTTCCCATTATAACTTATAGTTTCACGTTATAATGTGATGAAAATAGTTTCTATTTAGGTCTAGCGGTCTGACATAGTGAAACTAAGTCATTCATAAGTCAGTTTATTTATTTATTTTTCAAACCGAGCCCCCATGAAGGTTAGTATTTTGGAAACCTTAAAACGTCTCATTATAATGACTCTTGTAAGAGCTGAGAATTGCCTTCCTATCACAGCCAATTAGTTCAATACAAATATATTGTCGTTTAATTAAAGAACATTCACTCTTACCTACTGTATGTGCTAATGTTTGTATGGTGAATGAATATTTAATCAAAACTAAAAGCAATCGCCTTTGACAGGGAATGTCGAATGCCATATCATTCCATCTGTGCTTTCTTTTGTATACTTAATAAATACTTAATAATCCAAAAAATAGTTTTCCTCTGAAATAATTTCTCAAAATCACCAAATTCACAACCATTTGAAGCAACATTTTTTTGTGAAACGTTTAGCCTTTTCTGCATTCTGCATTTCAGAGAGAGATAGCTTTTTCCCAATTGATTATTATTTAATACCTAATACCTTTAATATGTTTTAAAACTTATTGAAAAGCTTTACTTTTTTTTGCTTCAGCTGAAGATCAACATTGGGTGGTCTACTGTTGAGGTGGATGACAAGAGACCTTGCATTTGTTAAACTATACACTGTGTTACAGTGTATTTATCCAAGACAGTGTCCACAACACAAGTCAACAAGATACATTTTGCTGTACACTTAATTCATTTCTTAAAAATCAAACCAATGCGATTATGTATCAGCAATCCTTCCATTTCAGACCACGGCCTTAGATGTCCTACACTGGTTCACTACAAGCTTGCTCCATACCTTGAAGCTGCTCACAATTCATCTCCAGACCCAGTTTTCTGCAGGTTACAGCCTTATGTCTCTAAACAGACAGCTCCTTGCTGTCTCCACACTGAACACAAAGGTGAAGAGGTCTTTTCCAGGAGGGCATCAGGCTTTAAGCAGGAGCCGCCTCATCAAATGCATTTACCTCGGGCACAGAAGTCTTCTCAGACTCTCTTAAGAAGGTTTCCTTTCCAAAACCTTCTACTGCTAATATGCTAATGTTTCTGTAGGGTCATTTTAAATATTATGTTATTGACAGGCATTCAACTGGTAGTGCAGAATTCTTTTGGAAATCAGTCAATCTGTCAAGTTTATACAGGATCTTATACTGCATGTTAGGTTGATGTAATATAGATTTTTTTTGAGAGAGAGAGAGAGAGAAAAAGAATAGAAAAATATCAAGTTCAAATAATTGTATTGCTCTAATCAGCCAGAAACTCTGTGGCTTTTTTATTAACCAGTGTTCCATTATAATGTATCTATTCCTGTCTCACTGAGTAACTCTGTGTACAGAGATTACACGAATAAACACATTTGATTCTGACCAAAGACAACTGGAAACTCGTCAACAGTAAATAGGGGGGGGGGGATTATTCCAAAGACAGTCTATGGGACCACAGTCCCGATGTGCTTGCAGAGATCAACTGCCTTGCTCAAGGGTACTTCAGTTGGAAGGTTGTCGCCAAGAATTGGGACTTGAACACACGGCCTGATCTCCATGCCGACCCTGCCAGCCTGCCAACCCATATGGACATGAATGCTTCCCGGGAACTAGCTGAGTATTCCCGGCACTGATTCCACTTGGAGTTTCTCCTCCAAATCGTACGACTTAGAAATATTATCCAAATCAAATCCCTGCCCATCCATACTGGTGAAAGGGTATTGTGATTTGAACATATGCTTCTTCACGGTTAATTTGGTGAGCAGTCTGTCAGGGCCGTGACAACGCAACAGTAATACTGAGGGTGCCTGTTGCCGGGCAAGGCATTTGCTTTTCCATTAATGGTTACAATCGCTGACTATAACTTTAATGGTTGTCAGCATGTTTGAGAGAACCAGGTAAACATGGGCTTCTCTAGAGCACCAGCCAACACATAACGCTTGGTTTCCACGGCTACCCTCCCCTGAGGACGATCTGGCCTGCTGCAGTCTTGTGTGAGCGCAGACTAATGCTTAAAGTCTGCGGTGCCACCAGGGATTATGGGCCAGCTTTTTGAAGAATCCCGTATTGTTCTTTCTGACCCCCAATGTCCTGCTTCCGTCTGACAGTAAAGTATATATGGAGAGTCGGCCCTTTTCTCCGTTGCTATTCCTTATAAATTTGACACTTGCAGGGAATCTTCTGTGGTCTCTGAAGGCGCCTGGTGCTAAAATGAGTTTCTGGGTCTCTGCTGTAGTGAGGACGCTGATTGCGGTGAAGTAGCAGAGGCGTATGTGGAGCTGTGTGCGTTAGAGCCATGGACATGTTCGCCGCGGTGAGGGCTCGGTTCCCTGGAGGACCAGCTCGACTCAAAACGGACACTTTCATCAGACGGTGAGATGGTCTAGATAGAAACAGCCACCAAATGGGCTGTGATGATATATTTTAAGATGAGGTGGCAAGGATAATGAATGTGCTCCTGTAAAATGAAATATCATCGTATCGTATTAGCATGGTTAATGGTTAATTGCCCTATATAGCATACATGTATGTGCATGGACACTGTAGCTCAAATGATTCAGCTTTTGTAATAATTTGGTTGATGGTAAGATGTGTTTATTAATTGTATGTATGTTCAACATGGAGGTTTCACTCTGTAACTGTCTTCTACATAAAAACTGTCTGACATATTTCTAACCTTTTCTAAAGTGAGCAAACAACTGTGCGCTACAGTTAACCCCATGCTAATGTTTGTGTTTTATATTCTAGTAGTATTTATCATCAGCGTGTTTCTAGCTTGGATTTGCCTCTGAGAGTATGGCAGCATTAACAAGAGCTTTGACATACAGAGAAAATACTCTTATTAACTTCAACACCTGCAGTGATTGGAAGGAAATCAAAGCAACACGTCAGGTAAACACATTGGATTTCCTAAATAAATCTTGTGCAGAGAAACACGCGCGAAAGGTGTTGGAGCACGATTCCCATCCGCCGGTATGAAATCTCCTTCCTCTTGACACCACGAGGGGGAGGAAGAGGGGGAAAGGGGGGGTTTGAAATTGGAGACTTAACCAAAACAAACCTGGGGGATGACATGTTCCATCCTCCTCACTTCTAATTGGCACCGATCAATGGCGCCTTTATTGCGGGCCTGAGACGGATAAAACCCCACGCTCCTGTTTGTGGCGTTTTAATGGGACACTCGGTCCCGGGCGGTAGCTTTAATCCCCTGGGGAGATGCATGGCTGTCAGCCCTGGCAGGACCCGTGACTGGAGCTCAGCCCCTTACCTTCCCCACCACAGAACCGCCCGGACAAATTAATAAGGAGTTCCTCTGGGAGCCTTCACGGGGCCGTGAGATGTTCTAAAATAATGAGCGGTGACTCATGCGTGTGTGTGTGTGCTGTTTGTGGGGCGTACAGGTAATCCAGTAATGATCTAGCCTACTGCCCATTCAAGACAGCATTTCATCTTGACCTTCTGATATAATCTGGTGTCTAGGCCCGACACGGGTAATTGGGTGTTTTACATCAAGCAACAGTAGGTGTGCACCAGAGGGGAGTATAGCGCATGTGTGTGTGTCCTCGCACACGAGACAGGTTTGGATGCACCACAATGAATTTAACATGGGCACTTTCAATTCTTGTTAGTTGTTGTTGTGATCAGAAGCACACTATGTACATTGTACATTTCCTTTAAGACAATAAAGTGTTTTTAGGCTTCCATACGTGTTGCCCTAATTAGCAGTGTCCCTTATCGCAGATGGAACCCAGCAATAATGCTAACGTAACGCTCAGCCACTATGCCCGAACAGCATGTGTGCAGAGCTACAGTGCTGCATTAGTCTGTAGATTACCAACCTCTCTGGAAGGCTTTCATCCTTGTGGTTTTCCAGGGAAGCTGTTGCTCTCAGCGAGCTCCGACACGACCCCCCCCCCCACACACACACTGCTGTTTATTGGTGTATTCATACTGCCTGTTCATACAGAAATACAACGACCTGTATATTCAGTCAGTAAACACTGAGGTTGAGCTAGTGTGAGATGGTTTTATTTACTGTGCCGCGCTAGGTCAGGCAGGAGGAGCTCCTGAATGCTTTCTATTACGCTTGGTTAAATAGCTTCAGACCAGAGTTCCACACAGAGCCCACAGTGGTGGCTCTGCGTGGAATACGGCCAAGGTTGCATATATGCAGTGAGACAACTTTACATAACTTATAACCCTTATGTCTTTTATCGACATGCCTCATATTTTGTGAATATTTGGCCTTGCATGGACAGGACAACCTATGCTATGACGAATAAGAGGATTCTGTGCCTACAGCAGTCGTTCTCTTTAATGTGAGCACTTTTTCACCACAACATGGCTGGCTTATTGTGTTATTCAGAACTACACCGTTCACCCGTCATATCACTACATACTTTAAACTTGAATGAGCGATCATGATTAGTATTAAGTAATGTATCGTAATATAATAATTACAATTATTTTTTTGGCAAAGATCAAATAAAAGCTGTGATTCATTCAATACAGTGACTCCATGTCTGAATCAACCCAGTGTGCATCAAATGCAGATGGCCTGTACGGTTTAAAAGTTGTGTTTTCTGGATCCTGTGAACGCTGTGAACGCTGGAGTGTTGCTAAGAAGCTATGTCATCAGCCCCATTGATCCCAGCAGAGCGCTGATAACACCATGGGTTTGTTCTCGCCAAATGCAGCAATAAGAGAGAGAGAGAGAGAGAGGTGGGGGCGAGCAAGGACCAGGGCTGATCAATGCAATGCAACATCGGGCCTCTAATAACTTTAGATTAAACTAAAAGAAGCAGGAGACAGATCAATGCTTTCCTCAGCCGCTGGATGTTTTCAACAGAAAGGTGTTTTATGGGATGTGTTTCCTAATAATGAGGCTATTTGATTCTAATTGTCGTTCTGCCCACGTTCGCATTCCTCCATGACAACGAGGTAATCGTGCACTGTGTGTGTGTGTACAGTATTTATATGTATGCCGTGATGCGTGTGTGTGTTTGTGTGCAGCCGGCTGTGAGTGTATTGACATCTCTGGGTTGGTATACTAGCAGACTCCAACAACATGAAGACGTCTCGGGGCTGGATGGTGTTTCTCACACAGTGCACTCTAGCCCAGGCTAGCTGGAGGGTGACGTCCTCTTCTGCTTCACCCGAACGGCTGTGGGCTCGTCTGGTGGGCGGCCATCTTGAAACGTCAGCAGAGGAATAAGCACAATTAGGCCTGCCTCCTTGGTTACTGCAGGCCCAATTACCCCAAACATACGCTATGTGGAATACTATTCAGTAAAGGGTATCGTCAGCTTTTGCAAGCTAAATGTTAGCTAATACACTTTTTGTCAAATTCAACTAGTATCTTCATGCATTTCGCTAGCTTAATGTTCTCTGTGCGTGTTGGAAACATAATACAATACTTCTACACAGCCCTGGCTCCGTCAATAGGAACATAATCAAAGTTGCGAACACCGCTCACGTCAACAAAGCCGTGGTACTACGCTTTGCTTCACAATGCATTTCAATGTGAGGCGGTGCGAGCAAGAGTTCTCGTTTGTGTTAAAATATTTCCAAAGTGGCGATGAAATAAACAATAACTATCTCCAATAGGAGTTCCAAACAAGGAAAACATTGTTTGAGTTAAAGTGAGCTCACACTCAAATCCCCCAACCCCCCCTAACCCACACTTTACCCCCCGGCAGATATTTTCTCTTATTCGATGTTGTGGAGTAATGTTCCGTCTGTCTGGTGATCCCTGCTAGTCATGTTTATCTTGTGTTTCAGGCCTGTGTTCTTTCACTCCCTGCCCTGTGTGGATAGTCACATTTGCATTAAAATAAAAAACATACTTTAACTTCATCCTCAATATGTGTGTTTTTCAAAAAAGAAGTGAATTCCCATGTTAACAGCATGGTAATAACAATCAGACGGTTCTCCTGTCCTATAACACATGCAGCACACTTTAAACATATTGCATTGTAAAAGCAATATATCAAATTCCATTTAAGAGCACCTTAAATAGCTGCAACCTACACACCTGTGTGTTTGTGTATGTGCGCGCCCTGCCTGCATACGGTGGTGTTTGTCATTCACATTTATTATAAATCAAGGCTGTGTTTTGAAACTTAATTTCTTCTGCATTCCTTCTGTCTGCCTTTCTTCTTTCAATGTGTCTAAACCACCTTGAACCACGGGGATGATCGGCTACAGCCCCGGCGTGCTGTGGACTTCAAAGAGCCGGCTAATGTTGTTGTGGTTGCTTGCTACCATAATGAATGTCTTCTGCTTTAATAATAATAATAATAATACGCAGCATTCAAATCTAAAGCTGCTCCAGACACACAGCCATGTAAATCAGTCTTGAAAATATGACAGTGAATTAATGCGTACTTAATGTTTATCTGGGGATTTGGTCTTCTCTGTGGGAAAAAAAAATCACGTACAGTAAGGACTTGGAAATCACGGACAGCTTGATTGACAGGCCGTCAGGGCGGGCCTTTCAGCAGATGGTGGCCTCATCTTGATAAGCTGAAGGAAATAAATCATTGTCAGAAAGTACATATCCCTGGTATGCAACCGCAACACTTTATGAACTCACTTTTGACGTTATGATATATGGGAGTAAATGTGTGTTTGCTTTTCTTCTCATGTGATTTGTGTTGCACCTGCAGACTGCACCTGCAGACCACCACACAATGCTATCCCAGCCTTGGAAATGCGTGTGCAATGTGGGTATGTAGAGCTTCATATGGGACACCCTACAGCGTTGAAGGAAGAGCTGTATTTGCTGAGTTCAAATGTCAACAATCTTTTAAATCGCTGACTCCATCTTTAAGTACATACAACTCTCTGTTTGCACGTTTAGAATCATAGCGCCCCGAAGAGACCAAATGTGATTGTGCCATCTGTTTGTCCTAAACTATCACTAATCAATGGCTTTAATCAGCCAATGAGACACATTTATTTTGTTCCAGCATACAAATGTATTCACCTAGAATCAACTGTCTATATTTAATGAGCAGATTGTTCTTGTGCTGTTTACTTATAGAGGAAAGTGTGAATATAGGATGGTTCAATTATTGATTGGTCAATTATGATGCAGACCTTGCCTGTTGACCAAACACACATAGACTATGTCTAAAATAATAATATAAATGTAATTGGTTGTTGTCTTAATCACACAGAGCCAATAATCCATGTGGGATATGCAAACTATGTACTTTTGAATATTAAGAGGGACATTAGCAGAATGTTAATATGCATGTTAGTGGTAATGTTGTTTTTCCACAGACAGAATATGACTGTGTGCGTGAACAAATAATCTGTGCTCAAATACACAGGCAGAGCATGCAATGTTTTAACTGTAGGGGAAAACATACTCAGTGGATTCACTCCTGCTTTGGATATTTCACCCGGGTTTAGCTTCATTGTGACCTTATGGGCCATCTGAGATGATAGATATCTGTTATAATAGCCATTTTAATGTTTCTGTTTGTTACTAAGAGCATCTGAGTCAGCAGGACATTGCGCTAAAGGTTTAATGGGCAGGATAAATGAGCCTACAAGGAAACCTCAAGCACTAATAACACTATTAACATTGAGCAGCCATTTTTGTTTGGCATGGCAAGGGATGTGGTTGGCCGACAACATGCACACCCTTGTATTGTATCACCTGCCATTACATGCACATAACACACACACACACACACACACACACACACACACACATATATATATATATACATATACATACATGTATCACAGGCGGAGATGTCAGGGGTGATGAAGAGAGTGTGTCCCCCTCAATATTTAGTATTAGTCCCCCCCAATTAACATGAGTAATATAGAGTAATGCCCACATGCATATTAAATCGCTTGACAGTGCAGCCATAACCTAGAATAGGCCGCCTACACTATTGGTTCTGACTGTTATATGTGTATAGTTTAATGCACACAGTGTGCACCCCATACTCCAGTTGTAGTCTTAATAGGTTATGGCCAAAATGTGCAGTAGACTGTTATTGTTTTAAGTCAGTTATAGTTTAGCCTGGATCATCCCAAAACACAGATTCCTTAAATATGCAGAAAGTTAAGCATAAAAACTATAAAAGTCCAGGGGTTGATACATTAATTAAAATTAATTTACTGTATATATCATATACTTCCACATAGACAATAGCACAAAAGAGTAGGCTATATCATGCCTGATATATCATCTGTGTTGATGCCCATGCCTAGAGCAATACATACATTTGATAATCATTGTATCATATTCCATATTTTGAATTGTGGCAGGGTTCCTGTATTTCATGTTTTCCTTTAAATAAAAAGATATTTCCACCCTGCATTGACGCAGATGTGATTTATCCTCAAAATGATATGATAATGTAATGATACAATAATAACTATAGGCTAATACATAATGGTAAAAATAATTTATCTAGCACTTTTCCAAACTTCTGGCCTTTAAAATTGCTGTATATTGCCTCACAATCACCCACTCACACCGACGCTGAGGGCTGGCATGTAAGGAGACACCTTACCACCAGGAGCAGTTAGGGTTAGGTGCCTGGCTCAGGGACACCTCCACACTTGGTTATAGTGAGGGTTGAACCAATGCCCTCTGGATAACCTTGCTCTACCTACCGCACTACTGCTGCTCGAATAATAACGCAGGTCTAATAAGTGTAAAAAAGTGTTCCACGTATAGATTATTAGATATAGGTTATTCATGTTATTGATGGTTAGGGCAAAGGCACATTATTTCCAATGAAAGCCAAACTTAAGGCTGATAAATATAGGTTTAAGTGAACAAGTTTTTAATAAAGCCTCATGTATTAGGAAGTTCTCAAGCAATGCCTTGAGTTTTACAATGTAATCTTTGAGGGCTCCTTAGGTCTTAATGTGTTCAAGTGGGGTGTGGCTTCGCACTATAGCGTACCTGTGGTAGGTCCATTTACATGTCACTCACACCACGGTATACTTACAGTAGGAACATTTTTATCCTTTTGAAGCAGAGCATTTTCTTTCAGAATAACATGTATTTCATAGGTAGCTTATAAGGTAGTCTATAAAGGCATCTCTATTATTTTATTTGCATTTATGAATCATACAGCACCTGGCTGGCCGACTGACAGGAAACACAGCATGTGCCCACATTAGAATTGTAATATGGGGGATAATATTCAGGACTGGCACTGTTAGAGCCTTATCGGCTGCAAGGTAACTTGAGTCAATCCAATCCAGTTCTGCACTGAGCGAAGGGCTGCAACTGCAAATTGATTTCTGCATTATTCAGAAAAGATCCTTGATACATGTTTCAGTTGATTAGAAGAGCATCAACCTTCACTAGACTTTCACCTGTCATGCCACGTGTGTGTGCTTGTGTGTTGATAGATGAGGGGCAGATATTCTTTTAATAAATGTCTTAAAAAGTCAGAAAATGAGAAAAATGTGTTTGACTTCAAAGGCCTCAAGGCCAATATTTGTACAGCAAAATGGGACCACAGCTCTTATGATGGTTAAAGCATCGGGAGACAGAGGCTCACATGTCTCTTCCCACTTCTGAAGGTTTCATGAAGAAAGAGACACAAAACAAACTAGTTTGGGTAGAATTTAAAATGAAAATAGTTTTTCTGAGAGGCCTCATCAGTCCCAAAGATCTCCACTCCAATATTTAAGATTTCCAAGCTGCATAATGACAACAGAGCACAACTGCATGGTAATTTACCGTAAGCCGTCATACAGAATTCTCTGTACTGTAGACATGGTAGTATGTATACTGCAGTAGTACTCTATACATGGTAGTATGTATACTGCAGTAGTACTCTATACATGGTAGTAAACATGTAAGTGTAGCTAGTGAGACTTCATCTCCACGTGTTAATGAGCGCATGAGGCGCTTCACGAGGACATCAGAGGCCTCACACGAGCCTAGGTTGCTTTCTCGTTGCATCACTGTGATGCAGGGGTGTCATCTTTGTGTGTGTGTGTGTGTGTGTGTGTGTGTGTGTGGCGGGGGTGGGGGGGGTTGTTCACTAATGTATGTTGCGTTTTCTCTGATCTGGCTTCAGAGAGAATACCAGGGGCCAACCCAGGCTCCTTATTCTGTTGTTTTCTTCAGGAGGGCCAGGGGTCTTTGTTGACGTGAAGCTGTAGCCAATCAACATTATATGTGGCCTGCTGCCTGTCTGTCTGCCTGTCTGTCTGTTTGTCTGTCTGTCTGTCTGTCTGTGTCTGCCTGTCTGCCTGTTTGCCTGTCTGTCTGTCTGTCTGCCAGACATACACAGTTTCACAAACATGGTTTTATTACCTAACTTATTTAAAATTGAAGGCGTGGTTTTCCCGTGACCTCTGACCTCTGAATGGGTTAAACGGATTTTAGTTTCCTGTGAGAATCTGCAAGACCAAGCTACATACCCACACGCACACACACAGCACCACACACACACATGCACTGCCACACACACACACACATGGACACACACACACACACACACACCCACACATCGCTGCCCACCCCAGTTAGCCTGACAGGTGCTGCATGAGCAGTCAAGCTAACTGTGAATCCTGCTAAATGATTAATAATAGCCTGTAGCTGTGTGTGATGAGGCCGAAGGGAATGCTTATTGGCAACAGCTCTCTCTCCCCCCCTTCTCTCTCTCTCTCTCTCTCTCTCTC
>JAODOY010052826.1:3221-18381 GCA_025399855.1 Forbesichthys papilliferus | reverse complement strand
GACTATAGGCCTGGATGTGAATAAAGGCTCTGTGAGACTATAGGCCTGGATGTGAATAAAGGCTCTGTGAGACTATAAGCCTGGATGTGACAAAGTAAAGGCTGGCTTAGCGATACTTTACACAAATAAAGGCTGGCTCTGTGAGACTACTCTTTGGGTGTGTTTCAGACGTGGCCCCCGGTGGATCAGATGACTGGGCCCTCGACCAGGGCATTCCCTACTCCTTCACGTTGGAGCTGCAGGACGATGGCTATTACGGCTTCCTGTTGCCCCCGTCTCTGATCGCCAGTGCCTGCGCGGAGGCGTTGATCGCTGTGGAAACCATCTCCCTCGGGGTGATAGGGAAGTCCAAGCCAAGCGATGGTCTGACTCATCGAAACACTTCGGGAAACGTATTTTGATTCATATCTCAATACATATTTCATACAAAACAACGACCACTAAATAAAATCTAATTATATTATACTAGGGCGGGACAATATGGCCAACATATATATATATAAAACATCAGTCAATATATAGTTATATCGATATGAACAACATAAAAGCCTCAGGAAAACTGCTAATGCCTACAATGGATGTCTGTATTTATAAACTTCTGAAAACTGCAGTTGCTAAATCCATTAAATCTCCTCCTTTACAACTAATATTTTAGACTAAAAAAAATGTTCTAAATAAATTAACCTTTAGTTTTCATACAAACAAGAAATGTGAAATCACAGTTAAATAAACAAAACTTTCAACTTTTTCTTCTTTCTGGTTAGTATTTACCTTTAATTTATGAAGGCTAAATATTTATGTCCAACGAGAGAGTTAATAAAAGTGTTTGGCACGTGAAAACAGCCCACTACTGTTTAGCAACATGCACATATCTAGTGCACGTCATCGTGCACGTGCTGTAGCCAACTGTGCTCCTCATTCAGTTCACCGTGAATACAATGAACTGACTGCCACGCCCGTACGTCAGTGACGACATACAGTGATTGAAAACATTCATCGCGATATACAGTATTGGTATTTAGTTATTGTCCAGCCCTATATTATACAGACTAGTTTGTCTCTGCTGTGTATAACAATATAACTATTTAATATTGTGTTTTTTTTCTCTACACTTGATGACGATGATGATTTATGATAATAAAAACAAATCTATAACAAAATATACAAAAAGGGTTTTATTATAAATAGAATTTAACTGCAAATATATAGAAATGTCCTTTCTCACAAATTATTGTGTGTGATATTTGATTTTACAATCCTTTTGAAAGAGATGTTTGCTTCAATGTTTACATTTTCACCAAAACAGCTTATACAGCATATATATATTAGCAATTTACAGTTACTACTAATGTATGATGTATTTACTGTATTACAGAAGAATAATGTTATCAATGTCTCTTGCGAGGTTGTTGGATTATCTGGATAGTGCTGTCATTTTAAATATTTTCAAAATATTACTCCATTATAAACATCTTGGTAGCAGTGTTTTCAATTCATAATTGAGCTGCAGCTCTATTGTACCATCTGGTGATGTCTTTGACTCTTCCTTACATCCTTTCTCAGTGTTACATTTCATAGTTTGTTTTTTACCAAAACAGCACATATTTACTGTATTACAGTATTGTTACCAATTTCTCTTGCCAGGGTTTGTTTTTCTTACACCTGTTTAAAGATTTGAGAAATGGTGAGTTGTTCCAGGAATTTTGTCTGAGCAAATGAGAAATACTGTAAGCATTTAGGAATAAATACACTGTCTCTATTAAAAATGCCAAAGCATCGCATTTTTAAAATTAACAATCTAAATCAATCAATCAATCAATCAATCTTTATTTATATAGCACTTTTCATACAAATTCATGTAACACAAAGTGCTTCACACATTAAAAACAATTCAAAATTAGTTAAAACAATACAATATACAAAAAATAAAGTAATACCAACACTCATGTTACACTCCCACCATCCCCAAAACAAACCACCAGGGACCCCAGACCCGCTCCCCAGCCACCTCAATCAGTCAGAAATGATCCCAAACACTTGGTATTGATGGTCTTCCAACCAATCAGCTGTTTGGTTTTAAAGGTACATAAAGCCCTTAAAACTTAGTCTACAGCTTTATCTTATCTCATTAAGCGAGATTAAATATTTCTCGTCAAACAAACTCCTAGTAATTTGAAAATCTGGAGATGCCAGATTATTAAATAAGTACACCTATTTCCAAATTCTGTTTTAGAAAAAATCTTGGACTCACTTGTGAGTAATCAACTGAAAGATGTTTTACTTTCAAACGAGATACATTTTTATTTATTCTTTTATATATATATTTTTTTTTTTTTATAAAGAAGGACAATTACAGCAGGTCTTAAATTAAGAAATTAGTTTATGGTCTCTAGACAAAGGGAGCCATTGTGCAGCCATTTTTATTGATGTATCAAAGGACTTGTAAATTGGCTTATCAGTAGAAACTGTCTTTTATTTTGAAAACGATCATATTGATGCAACATGTGCAGGTACTTCTCAGCCTGAGAGTATGTTGAAACCTCGGGTCAGTTCTGGGACCACTCCTGTTTACAACTGACATAAATAGCACCTGCATAGATGTACCCCAAGCTAACTTTCATTCTATGCAGATGATACTGGGATGTATTATTTGGTGCCCTCGCAAATACAAGCCCGTTCTCAGTCTCAGCTGGCTTTCAATATCATTCCACAAAGACTTTATCCCCTGCACGGCTGCAACAGGTGTTACTGAGTTACTGTGTGTGTGTGTGTGTGTGTGTGTGTGCGCGCAGCATGGCAATTCAATTTTGAGAAGTTTCCAACAAACTGAATATCGCGTACAGTGTACTATACTCACTGAATAGAACAGCACAAACTGGCTCTAACCAGAATAGAAACATGAGTCGGTGCACTAACCTGACATGCCAGATATGTATATGTATGTATGTATGATATGTAGTGAGATATTAATGGATCTCTGCTTTTATTTAATGGTGGTGGCTCCCGGGGTTTTGATTCACTTCAGCAGAAATATTCCTTTGGCTCTACCTAGAGGACAAACAACTGGAACACACGTTATGGATTTTTATTTTATTTTATTATTTTATATATTACATTTAGGTATAGGTTAATTCATATATTCACATGGCAGAATTGATTATATTTAGGTAAACGATTAATTAAATACAGACTGTATAACCCTCAAACTACATTTAGCAGTAGTTTACTTGTATGTGAAATGTTAATGGTAAAAGTATTCTCCCACCAATGCAATGATGGCTGATGGACTGTGATCTCCAAAAAAGTAAAGATTAACTTAAAAACAAACATTTCTCCAACCAATCAACCCAAATCATTAGTTTGTCAGAACTTTTGGCAATAGTTCCCAAAACATTCACCATGAAGAGTCCTTTAATATTGGTTATTTGTATTATTTTGGCCTATATAAAGGCAGGAGTATGCACACAGACAAGGTAAGTTGATTCTACATGATTTAAATAGTGGCAAAAAGAATTTGCTAGAGAATATGTTTAGTTGCCCCATGCTAGAACTACCCTGACAGAATTGCGCACTCAAAACATTCATGTTTATATGATGTGTTGATTTTGTTATTCTTTCAGTGACAAAGTTATATCAATCACACCAAAAACAGAGGCTCAGGTCGACATTTTGAAGAATATATCTACCCAATATGAGGTAGACTTCAGCTAACACTAAGCTAATGCTGCTTCACAACACTATTGTACAGTAATGTATTCTAAACCGTATATATTCTCCTAGACGGTGCTATGGCAACCCGTTTCACCGTTCTACATTAAAGAACAGAGCCAAGTCCATTTGTTTGTTCCTGGAAACAGTTCACAGATAATCCAGGACTTGTTGCTCACACACAGTATAGCATACAGGTATGTCGGTGGACACTCAAATAATGCATTTCCACGTTGATGATCAACATTTCATTATTTTATTCGGATTGGATGTTATTGTAGCGTGTTGCTAAGCAACACCGAGGAGTTGATTGCAATGCAGACAAGAAACGTCTCAACTGACCCGAGAAGCAGCTCGTCCTATTATGAGAGATATCATAGTCTGGACGATGTAAGCTTTATATCTTATGTTAATGTGTGTGTGTGTGTGATAGAGATAAAGAGAGAGAGTGCATGTACATGGTTAAAATATATTAAAGATAGTATAATTTGATACAAGTCCTTATTCTTTATCTAAAACATTGCTTAGAGAACCTTTAGACCAGTGGGTTGTTCACCATCTATCAGTCTTATGTATCAGAATGCATCTTGTGTTTTGTCTATAGCATGTCACTAGCATGCTAAAGCTAGTGGCTAACACACTAGCATGCTATAGCTAGCGGCTAACACACTAGAATGCTATAGCTCGCGGCTAACACACTAGCATGCTATAGCTAGCGGCTAACACACTAGCATGCTATAGCTAGCAGCTAACACACTAGCATGCTATAGCTAGCAGCAAACACACTAGCATGCTATAGCTAGCGGCTAACACACTATAATGCTATAGCTAGCGGCTAACACACTAGCATGCTATAGCTAGCAGCTAACACACTGGCATGCTAAAGCTAGCAGCTAACACCCTAGCATGCTATAGCAAGCAGCTAACACACTATCATGCTATAGCTAGCAGCTAACACCCTAGCATGCTATAGCAAGCAGCTAACACACTATCATGCTATAGCTAGCAGCTAACACATGTTACAAGTTCTGCTGCTCTCTGCTGTAGATTTATCATTGGATCAACCGGACCGCTAAAGACTACCCTGACATGGTCAAAGCCATTCTAATTGGTTCCTCGTACGAGAAGAGACCGCTCTATGCTCTCAAGGTGCAGTCACCGATTTATTAGTTAGCAACTACTGACATCATGGCTAATTCATGTTACTATATCGAAATATAATAATTTGAAGGAATACATCATTTTAATGAATTATATATTTACTGTCAGGTATGTTTCAAACATAATTGACAGTTGCGGTAGCTGCTCATTTATCAAAGGTCTCTCTCTCTCTCTCTCTCTCTCTCTCTCTCTCAGCTGTTTACAGATGAAAGGCAGAATAAGACTGCCATTTGGTTAGACTGTGGAATCCATGCCAGAGAATGGATTTCCCCTGCTTTCTGTTTATGGTTTGTCCAATACGTACGTAACCTTGCCTACGGATGGATGTAGGATATGCGCTAATGAGGACAATGCAAAGCACAATTTGGAAAAAATAAACAGTATTCAATATTTACTCTGCCCACCAACAACCATTTAAAGTGGCCCGATATGTTTTATGCCACTAGATGTCACTCTAAGTGCACAAGCATATCACACCAAAATAAATGCATTGTGGGCCACACACACACACACGCATTTCCACTATATCTTTATATTGCTGCCTATAAGATATCTTATCATTTGAGTTACAATAACTGCACACAACCATTCAGACTATAGAGAATGGTTATTTATTGCTTTGAAGCTGTTGCGTGAATTACATAATCCTTATCACGTCAATTGTTCTTCTCACAGTATCTTACGTTTTACAAGAAAAACCGAGACATCACCCACATACTGGACAATATGGACATGTACGTTCTCCCCGTTATGAACCCAGACGGATACAAGTTCACCTGGACCGGCGACAGAGTAAGATGCAATATGATGCACACATCTACCGCTATGTTAGGCATAAGTGAAAGTATTAAAACTTCAAACTGGAACTCCTTTCAAACTGTTTATGGCAATTTCAGGAAACATACAGCATGACATACATGTAAGTACATTTATACAGTCCTGGATTTTATAATAATGTGGTGTCTAGGTGTGACACACAGAGGCAACAGTAAATGTGTAGTGTAAGCTACACATTTGTACAATTCTTTACATATGGTCTCTTGAAGACAAATATTGGACCTTTGAGGAAACATTCTTCAGAATGTACCTGTAAGTGCAGAAGAATGGTTCTTGTCTCGTACTTCCATTTTTGAGTGTGTAGGTGGAGGAAAAAAACTGAACTGATCTGATTGAAGCTGTAAAGATGCGACCATTTGTGTCTGTCCTGTATTGACACTGTTCCTGCTTGGGTTCCCTGCTGGCCAGAACCGGATGTGGAGGAAAAATCGCTCGCACAGGGAGGGCAGTGCCTGCGTTGGAGTGGACCTGAACAGAAACTTTGACGCCAACTGGTGCAGTATGTCTGTTTATTAGCTCAATACTCAGTAGCCTATGTCTGTTTATTTGCTATTGAGCTAATAAACAAATTAGAATGAATACGTGTTCTCCTAACTTTGTTGTGTGAGCAATAAGTTAACCTTGAGAGCCTCCATTAAAGGAAGGGTCAGACATTCTCGAGAGCTCCTGCTAACTTCAAACGCAAATCAAAACCAAAACACCTCTCCCTTCAATACCATAGGGTGCAATGCTCCCTCAGAATCTCTTCCCCACACATTGGAAATGCATTGTGAAGGCTAGGGCATTGTTGTTGTGTGTTGCGGTCTGCACCAATTTGTTTGTGTTCCTATTTACGGGGGCCAGAGCTGTGTGGACGTACCACCACGCACAGATAAACGGTAAGCTAGCGGACTGCGAGTTGAAGCCTCTGTTATCCAGCATAGGTTACAACCTACCCCAGGTCGGAATCCTCTCCTGTCACGTAGGCAGGTCTTGATGCAGTTAGCCAGCACTGTGTCCCAGACGTGTCCCAAACGCTGACGCTACGTGACCTTTGACCCGCCATGTCGTGTTTGCCGTCCTCCCAGCGGAGGGGGCGTCATCCACGCCCTGTTCTGACATCTACTGTGGCCCGTTCCCCGAGTCGGAGCCGGAGGCCGCGGCCGTGGCCGGCTTCCTGCGCCGCCACAAGGACTCGGTGAAGCTCTACGTCTCCATCCACTCCTACTCCCAGATGCTGCTGTTCCCCTACTCCTGCCAGTGGGACGAGGCGGAGAACCACAGTGAGATGGTGAGAGAGAGAGAGAGAGAGAGAGAGAGAGAGAGAGAGAGGGGGGTGTGTGCGTGGGTGTGGTGGGCGGGGCATTTGTAGTTGCCACACCACCCTGGAAGGTCTAGATTCTGTGGTCCCTTCCTTACCCAGGGGGGAGGGGGAACTGGCCCTGCAGGTCTTTGAGTTACGTGATTAATATGTGATATGCGAATGCTAAGAGGGACATAATGCGGTATGTTCTGTTTGATAGCTCGCCATGGCCCAAGAAGCAGCACAGACTATCAAGAGGTTCTACAAGACAACCTATAAATATGGTGCTGGAGCCAGGACAATATGTAAGCAGACTCTCCAGCTTAAAGATATGAACACCGCCATCTTGCTTTCCCTCCCAATGCCTCTGGAAGCTTGGCTTATTGGACCTCTAGTGTTTGTGACGTTGTTTCAGTGATTGTTGCAGCATTCGTCCAACCAAAATAACTCAAAATGCTCAGGAAGCTTTAATTAATTGTCATCAGTTTCGTATTTGTCTGTATTCGTATTTGTCTATAGTTGTGTGGTCAGTTGTATTGTCTTGATGGACCTGGAAGGGCTAAGCCAAGATTCCTCTCATTTAAATTGATCCAAGCCCCCAACCCTTTTTTGCCAATAAAGTTAGCATGAGTCGCGCAAGCTTCTGTCGATTTGGTGTTGCGAATTAAAATTCACATTGAAATACATCCTCTTTTCTCTCCCGCCATGCAGACTTAGCTCCCGGGGGCTCGGATGACTGGGCATACAACCTGGGCATCAGATACTCCTTCACGTTTGAGCTCCAGGACGACGGGACCTACGGCTTCCTCCTGCCGCCGTCACACATTGCCAAGGCCTGCAAAGAAGCGCTAACTGCTCTCAAGGTTGTCGCCCTGAGGGTTGTGGAGAAAACCCAGGCACCTTCTTAAAATAACACAGTTCCTGCAATGAATAAAAGTATTGCTAAAATTGACTTGAATAGTTTGTTTAAATCATGCCAAAAAACATATTTTAAATGTGTTGCGCATAAATAATGACCAACACCAGATTAACTGTTTAAGGATGCTGAATAAATGTAATATGTTCTTTGATATCTCTTGTTTTTAATTGTGTTTATTTCACTTTTTAAAGAAACAATAATGTCTGGGATTATTGTAAACAGAGTTGAGCCACTTTCAAAATGTAGATTGCTGTAAATACTATTATTTAGTTAACAACTCAAAAATCACATTCAAGAGTGCACTCAAAATCTGGAGTCAATGGACTGGATGAGACAAGTTGAGACCTGAATGGTTTACTAGATATAACCATTTACATACACGTTCACATATACATAACCGATACTATAGCCTACCCGTAGGTGGGGGTAATGCTCTCTCAAATTGTTTTGCGAACTGGCATTGAACAAAAGAAGGAGACCCGCACATGCGCACTGTTGCCAATATGAAGGCGCATAGCGGGGCGAATGCCTTGCCGTTCAAATAATAAAAGTAGTTTTCCTAATGTTCTCCAAAAGCGGTGAATTCCCCGACTAAACACAAATAGATGCGACACCGAATGCATATTTTGGGTGAGCCGTCTAATTCTTATAGCATGTGTGATTTGCATGCTAATGTCTTGAATATTGAGACGGGTTACAGGCCACGCTAGTTTTTAGCATTAGCTATTATTCATTGAATGCAAGTTACGTTCGCACACCTAACGAGTTATGTACTATGGAAAATGCTTTCGTATTAGTATTCCAGCATAGAGTGAAAGCTGGGTTTAGCAACGCAGCGTTAGGAATGTGTAGCTACCTAAGATAGTGTTTGTGTGTGTGTGTAGTACAACCCTGTCTACTCCAATACTTCAGGCCAAGGGAGATTCTAGGACCAGACTTAAGGGTGCTTGGCCCCCAATGAGAATGTAATGTAATGTGTAAGATGTCTACATCACAAATGTCTCTGTAGGCCTATCAACCAATAATAAACAATTCATATGTTTTTATATTTGCATTTGCGTAAGTCCTGTCTTAACATTAGTGAGGGGATTTGTCCCCAGGACATTACATGTTCAAGTTTGTCATAACACGTTATGGCAATTACATTCTTAATTCCCGTATCGTACTCCCCAACGGTGCAGTTGGGGAGTACCTTTACGGTGCTACTATCCCCCTAATAGTAAAAACAGTACTCAATAATCAAGCGTTAACAATCAGTGTAAAATAACTGAGAGCTATGTACAGTAACCGCATGACGTGAGGTGATCGCGCGTCTATGGAAGGAGGGCGTCAAAAGGCTAAAAGTGTCCCCGCACCTATTTTCAGCCCTGCAGAATGTCCAAGATCAGGCGGAAGGTGACAGTGGAGAATTCTAAGACCATATCGGACAGCACACCCACCTCCACCTCCACCACCCCCACCCCCACCCCCGCCAGCGGCGGCGCCAGCGGCAGCGGCGCTGCTAACCCCGCCGCTCCCTCTCGCCGGCCCAGCGTGTTCGAAAGGCTTGGCCCTAGCACAGGAAGTAATGCAGTAGATGTATGTATCACACGGGGCCGATGTGGGGGTGTGTCGTGCATGTTGAGCCCACTGGTGTTCAGTCACGTCTTTGTGTTGTTGTACATTGCATGCCATATTTATGTGTTCTTACAGCATTGATTACTTGCTAATGTTCATGTATTTGGAACAACATTCATGATTGATATTATATCGCTCACTTTTATAAGAGGATTACATGAGTATGCCGTTTTGACAGTAGTACATATATTTCTGTTTATATTAGGGTGTCCTAGGTTGCTAGGTTGTCCACAGCGATTGCATGTTGTAAAAGGCATTTGTAGAGCTGTTGTGTTGATCTAATGTAAGGTTATTGTATTGCTATTGATTTCCAGAGTCATTGTAGGAATTGGCTGAAGACTGGTAGTTGCAGCTACGGAAACACTTGCCGCTACACACATGGGACTCAGCCCAGAGGCAAAGGATTTAGTTTTAGCCGGTAAGGAGCTTTGATTTGAGTTTATTCTGACTACTGCCACACGCACATATTCTCCTCCTATTAATTCATAATGGAATCACCTGTGCGTCTGTTTGTGTATGTGTGTGTGTGTGTGTGTGTGTGTGCACGTGCGTGTGTCTGCGTGTACGTGCGTGTGTCTGCGTGCGTGCACGTGCATGTGTCTGGGTGCGTGCAAGTGCATGTGTCTGCGTGCGTCTGTACATCTGTGTGTGTGTGTGTATGTCTGCGTGCATGCATGTGTGTATCTGCGTTCATGCACGTGCGTGTGTCCACGTGCATGCACGTGCGTGTGTCTGGGTGCGTGCATGTGTGCGTGCACGTGCATGCGTGTACGTGTGTGTGTCTGCGTGCGTGCACGTGCTTGTGTCTGGGTGCGTGCACGTGCATGTGTCTGGGTGCGTGCACGTGCATGTGTCTGCGTGCACTTGCGTGCGTCTGTACATCTATGTGTGTGTGTGTGTATGTCTGCGTGCATGCATGTGTGTATCTGCGTTCATGCACGTGCGTGTGTCCATGTGCACGTGCATGCTGGGAGCAGGTCAGCAGAGAGACCTACAGGTGATCTGCGAGAGAGGATGAAGAATAGGAGGCAAGATGTGGAGCCAGAGGACCTGAAGCAAGACCCAGAAGACTCCACGTCCCCCACGCTGAGAGTGAGTGCCTTTGGCTCGCCCCACCGGGTGTTGTTTAATGGGGAGAGCAGTGTTGGGGGTAACCCGTTACTAAGTAACGCGTTAGAGTACTCAGGTTAGATTAACGTAACGCGCTAGTTTAGCAGTTAAAGTAATCCGTTACTAGTTACATTTTCAAATGCGTAATCCTTTACTAATTACATTTTCAAATGCGTAATCCGTTACTACATGTACCTGTTCACTTTGTTGCCAAACTTGCCACACACAAAAGATAATCTCCCATGCATTCAGTTTCTTTCCACCAACTTGGCGGTCATAGGCTACAGTAGTGGTATCATAGGCTAGCTAGGTCATAGGCTACAGTAGCGGTATTATAGGCTAGCTAGGTCATAGGCTACAGTAGCGGTATCATAGGCTAGCTTCTATTGTACCTAGGGCTGGGCGATATACCGATGTATATATCGAAATTTTTTCAAAAGAGATATACAATTTGACAATATCGTTTCTATCGATATAGTTATATTATGCATTTATTCATGACTTTTTAAATTTGTTCACTTTTCCCTCCATGCCTGCACTTAGTGCGTTCAGAGTGTCAAAGGAGCGGAGACACCAGAGAAAGCTCACGTCAATTAATGTCGCTAAAAATAAAAAAAATTCACATTTCTGTCGGGTTTCCTGTTTTTTCTATATGCCTGAAGATTTAGCCCACTTTATAGAAAATACCGATATATTTAACCTAAATATATCGGGATATTATTTTTGGTTCATATCGCCGAGCCCTAATACCAATCCAATATGTTGAAATAAACATGTTGTAAGACATGGTCAAATACCTTCTAAGCTCCCATGCTCAAAAACAAAAACATTCATGCATCTTCTGATGAGGTCCAAGTGGTATTTTGTGTGAGGCGTAGATGCGTGCGTACACTCCATATATTTTCATGGGTTTTGGTCCTTGGCCAATCACATGCCTGAGCTCTTGTAAACTAGTTGAATGTATGTCCTCCTGCAATAGCAGAGAGATTCCTCCAGAGGCCGCCACAGGGAGAAAGAGGATATTAAGATTACGAAGGAGCGCACCCCTCCCAGTGAAGAAGACCGTACAGAGTGGGAAGCTAATCGAGAAGGTACAGACAGAGGTTTCACTGTTTAATGTTTGAAATGCTAAGATGTCAATCTGAGGTCATATTTATATACAATATTCATGATGTTTTTATTTGGCCTGGCCAATAAAATCACCAAGGTGTGTTTACATTTGTTCCTGTCAAACATGTTTTCTTTTAACTGTAAAATGTGAATGGTCAGATTGAAACTGTAACCTTCATTCCAGCATTCAGTGTTTGTTTGCAGAGAATTTCCTGCTTGGATTGTTGTTCTTTTTTTGTGTTTGCAAACGTTTGCTGCAAACTCGCAGCAGCAAAACGTAAAATTGATCATAAAGGACTTTGTGAACTCCTCGCCTTTTTTTAGCCAGTCTGAACTCCACCCCCTTTCCCCTGTCGCTCTGCCCTCCTCCCAGACTCCGACATCGGTGACTACGACTACGAGCTGTCCTTGGAGATGAAGCGGCAGAAGATTCAGCGCGAGCTGCTGAAGCTGGAGCAGGAGAACCAGGAGAAGCGGGAGGAGATCGTCATCAAGAAGGACGAGGTGCCTGCCAAGATACGCGGCGGCCGCAGCATGTCCAAGGTGACGTATGAGGGTGTCTGGCCGCCCCGTCAGTGCCTCTGCTGTCCCAAAGCAGCGCTTCATAAGCGTTTTTTTGACCCCTGGCCTCAAATTGTTCCTAGCCTGTGATGCTAGCTGCTGGTTGGTTCACGTTTAACCGCTAACCGACAATGAGAATTGTGACCGGTTAATAATATTAGCACTCTTGGCTAATGTTATTTGGTTTCGTGCTGTCGTTCCCCAGCTATCTCCGGAGCAGTCGAGCTCCAGGGGCTCCCCATCGTCCAGGAAGTCTGCCGCTTCCCCCAAACTCAAAGGCTTGACGAAGGCCTCGGGCTCCGGCAGGAAGGAGAAGAAGATGGTGTCCGTTTCCTCCCCGGTGTCAGACTCGGCCAGGTCAGTAGATGGGTAAGCTCCACCCATCTCATGGTCCTTGGAGAGTAAAACAATCATGCACTCTTCTTGTCTCAAATATCTATTTGACTTCATTTTTATTAAGTATTTTGTCATCGTTGCTAGACAGACACAGACAGAGACAGACAGGCAGACAGACAGAAAGATAGACAGAGAGAGAGAGACAGACGGCCAGACAGCGAGTGACTGTGTCCATGTGTGGCCCCACTCAGGTCCTCCAAGGGGAGCCACGGTAAAAAGAAGGGCCCCAGGACCCCCAGCCCGCCACCCCCGGCCCCCCCGGGCCCTGTGGCGCCCCCTCTGGCCCCCCCGGGGAAGAAGCACAAGGCCAAGCACAAGAACAAAGACCGGGGCGAGGAGAAGGTCAAGGAGGGCCGGGGTCGCGACCCCGAGAAGCACAAGGAGAAGAAGGACAAGCGCAGGTGTGTGTGGGGGGGGTGGGGGGCGGTTGCGTAACGCTCTCAAAAACGCTTGCTTACTTTGAGCTCAGTTAAAAACAAACTCGCTCAGATTCTCGTCCCCCACACATTGCAAACGTCAAGCGGCACTGTTGTTGCTGTTGAGCGGTGTTCAGCCAGGGCGGTGTAGAAGTACCAGGTTGTTTTTTCAGACCACGCACAGAACAGTAGGCTAGTGGAATACGGTGAGATATTTAGGTGAATTTGACACACAGTGTATTAGCTTACATTTAGCTTAGCAATAGCACACTACCGTGGGTTTATTTTGAAACTATTGGAGCAGTCTTTAACCAATAGGCGTTGCTACAACAGTTTCATCTAGCTCTTTCAAACCGTTTTTGAAGACGCTTGAAATGTTTGTGTTCTATTATCTTTTCCCAGAGATAACGGTATCGTTAGCGATTGTAAGCTAACACACTTTAAGTTGAATTCAGCAAATATGTCCTTATGGTTGCCCACCCTGAAAAGATAATCTGGTGTGTCTACACGGCCATGGCTCTGTAGATGGATGCACAAACCGCACTTATGTATGGGACATGTGTTTTGTTTTGATCGAGTTCGGATATCTGCAAGCCTTCTCCAGAATGGCCGACTTTTAATATACGCCACCGACACTGTCTTCACCCCCGTCTCAGGGACCGCTCGGACAGCTCCCGCAAGGCCAAGCGCTCCCTGACCTCGGAGGAGCGCTCCAGCAGCATGTCTCCTCCGCCCACTAGGAACCAGTCCCCCCCACCGCCGCCGCCGCCCAAGAAGAAGGCCCCCCCCTCCCCTAAAGTGGCGACCCACCGGGTGGCTGCGGCAGCACCCCCCACCCCCCCACCCCAACGCAGGTCAGGACACAAGTAATGGCGTCCACCTCTGACCTACAGGACGCTGCTTCTAAGTTGCTTATGTTTGGTGTTTGTATTCTGTTGTCCCAAAACATGTTCAGTGTGTTCATACTACCTGTTTTGGACAGGGCTAGTTCTATTTATACTACCGTACACTTATGTATCTTCAAATAGACAGCATAGTATAGTAGAATTAAGAGAGTTGTGTTGAACCACTGGAAATCGTTGGTTGAACTAGCTAGATTAGCATGCTGTCTGATGCTAATTAACAAGAAGGGCATACGGTCTTGTGTTAACTAGCTAGCACTGCGTACATTCTGATGTTAGCTAGCACTGCATACATTCTGACGTTAACTAGCTAGCGTGCCCGCTAACAGTTGGTTAGTTCTCTGTGTTGCCTGAACACCCCCACCCCACCCCTGTGTCTCCAGGTCCGTCACACCTCCGCGCCCCTCCCCCTCCCGCCAGGCCTCGCCCTCCTCCCGCTCCGGCTCCTCTGCCCACAGGCACTCCTCGCCGTCCCCGCGACGCCACCGCCGCCGCTCCTCCACGTCCCCGGTCTACCACCGGGATCCCCCGGCCCCCCCCACCTCCAGTGGCGGTGGTGGTGGCTCCTCCCCGCCGACAGGCTCCTCCCCCCAACGGCGCTCTGACAGGGGCAGCCCCGGGGGGCGCCGACGCTCCCAGGAGAGGAGCCGCGGGGAGCGGGAGCGCAGCCCGGCGGCTCCGGAGCGCCGCCATGAGCGCAGAGACGGTACTGTACTTTTATCATTCTTTTACATTTTACAGTTAGATTTTACAATTCACAATTTATATTATAATTTACATTTACAATTTAAAATGTACATTTTACAAACCCTCCTGGGCGTCCGAAGTGTCGGGGAATGAGGGGCAGCTTGCATTTTACAATTTTTTATAATTTACTTTTTTATAATATACATTTACATTTGTCTTATAAATTACATTTATCATTTACATTTTCCGTTTTAAAATTTACTTTAACATTTAACGTTTGACTTATAATTTACATTTATAATTTACTTTTACATTTAACATTTACATTTGTCTTATAATTTACATTTTACATTAATAATATACATTTTCCGTTTTATAATTTACTTTAACATTTAACGTTTGACTTATAATTTACATTTATAATTTACTTTTACATTTAACATTTACATTTGTC
>JAODOY010052815.1:0-18385 GCA_025399855.1 Forbesichthys papilliferus | reverse complement strand
GAGAGAGAGAGAAAGAGAGAGACAGAGAGAGAGAAAGAGAGAGAGAGAGAGAGAAAGAGAGGAGAGAGAGAGGCAGAGAGAGAGAGAGAGAGAGAGCTCAAACAAGTTACAGTGGGCAGTTATTGACAGCAATATTTTGACTGCAGGCAATAACTGGGTCATGTCTGACTATGACGGTGGTGTCTACCTGAGGGTCCACAGAAGGTCCGCCGTCCACAATAAGCACACGCGATGATCTTGACGCCCAGTGACAATGTCAGGAGTGAAGAGAGGAGAAGAGAAGGGGACACTGTAGGTCTGACTGTGATACCCACACCGAGGAAAAGTCACCTCCCGCGTTAGTGCACGCCTGACTGCCCACACACGGTCAGCTGACTGAAACCTGCATGCTCTTGCGTGCGTGTGTGTGATGGCAGACTGCACACACCAATGTTAAATAACAGCTTGAGTATAATGTTGGATGTGAGTTTTTGGGATAACTTTTGGAAACTATTTTATGCTTAGTTGTATGCTGTTGGTTTATATAGCGTACACTTGCACATTTGGTGTGTGTGGATGGGAAGCGTTACCAAAGCAATGGCACAGCGTCACACAGCTTGCTCCATGTTGCAAGCACCTCGTCAGCAGCACTGTTAAGGGACGTACGCAACAGAAACACACTGTATAAAGCAGATGTAGCACCGCCAGCCTTGATGCAATAGCTCCAGCAGACCCTGCACCGTATGTGGGCTGTGTCTGTGGTAGAGAGGGCTCGCTGTCCGCCCTGCTGCCTGACAGGCTGCTCCTTCTGTGGGCTGGGAGGAAGGGTCGAGGAGCCCGGCCTCAGCACCTCACATGGGGGGACCACACTGGCACAGCCATACGCTTCTCTCCGCGGTCGCCGCGGTTATGCCATCCCGTGCCTTCTGGGAGAGGGCAGTTCGGCCAAGGGGCCTAACAAATCTCAGCGTGCGCACCACATGCTCTCTCAACCTCTAGCACGTCAACTCACACACACACACAATACCAAATCACACACACACACACACGCACACACACACATACACACACACACATTACCCAATCACACATACACATTTACTACACCTCAGTGCCTAATCACACACAGATACACACACACCTCAATACCCACTAGGGGTGCACAATATATAGACTCAGTATCTATCGCAATATCACGTTGCGCAATATTATATTGCAAATGTTGCAGGAAGTGCAATATTGGATTTATTCAGGAGAGATGCGTCCATTGGCTTAGTTGTGTTCGATTCGAACAGAAAAGTAAGATGTGTTTTTCAGAGCGTTTTCAGCTTTGGTGGACACGGGGCCTTAGTGGCCATAAAGAAGGCCTCCTCAATAGCTTGGAAAGATGGTTGTTGTACGAGTCCAACATGACAGTTGAAAATGTGTTGTTTTTGTATATATTGATGCATTTTCCAATAACCTTTGTGTTTTCATAAATGTTTAAAAAATAGCTTAATTAATATCGATATTGCAATTTTTTAAATCAATATCGCAATATCACCCCCCACCCCCACACACACACACACACACACACACCCACACACACACCTCAATACCCAATCACACACCAGGTGTACCTTTTATTAATGAGAAGAAGAGAGCAGGTCCATATCCCGCTCCTTCCGTCCCACACTGGTTACCAGCAGGTTAGCAAAGCTGTTCCCTCACAGAGGCTGTGACCATTCAGGCTCTCACGCCATGGAGGGGAACCCGGCCGCCGTGCCTGTACGTCTCCTCGCTACAGCGTGTGAGGTGCAGGCTGGCTACGGTACACGCCCACCCTACATCATGCAAGTGTAAGGTTTCGCAGGCCCAATCAATGAAAGTGTAAATGATTTATCACCATCAGCAGTCCCTTGCGTGCAAGAGGCTGCTATTTCGTTCCGGGTTCGAGACAATGACATGGAATTGGGTGATGAATTGCAGTGGGTATGGGATCTGCTGCAACAGGAGCAATGAGAATCAGCATTACGTATAGTAACCGCACTATAGCTTAGCGGTCAATAGAAGAGCATTTGTTCGCCCTTCCTATAGACTGTTATGTGGTTGTAGTGGTTATTTGCAATGACAGGGACGATTTGTTGCAAATACAAATGGGTTATATAGTACGATTTGCAGAACATCGTTCTCGAGACTGGAGTGACTATTATTTATAATAGTAAAAATCCCTTATAAAATCACTAATCACTAATAAAACACTATCAATGTGTTTTGACTATATACCCTATATGGTATTACAGTAAAGCGTATATTGTCTAATGGTGGATTTTACACTTCATGTTCCGTGAACTTTCTGTGCCAGGAAGATCAACATGGCGGCCTAATAACACAAGGTGCCCCTGAACACGATTACTCCCAGGGTTCCATGTGCTGGCATGTCCATCGACGCAGTCCTCCAGGAGCTAAACGGGACCCTGGTGGTGACCACGGCCACGGCCGCAGCGATGCCTTGTAGTCGGTGTTTGACAACGTAACAGCCTGTCACGAGCTCTCATTGCTAAGAGCTTGCTGTGCGTTGTCGGGGAATCACACGCGGCATTCAGGCTCCCTGGACAAACAGAGTTGTTTGGGCCCCGGGCCTATCTGAATCGCACCAAGGTCATTACACTTCCACAGCGCTGAATCAGCATGAATAACAACAGATAAATGTGCACGCCTCTGTTTCTGACAATGAATGAGCATGTCAAGATACCTTGACTGCACCATAGTGGCCCCAGAAACACATATGTGATCCACTGCTGATATACAACAGTAGTCCAGTGGAACTGGTTGTAGGGTGATGCCAGACACAATACCGATCACAGCACTCAGTTATAAGAAGGAACATGCCCCTCTCAGTTTCAATCCAACAGCAGCAGCAGGAGATGGTTACAACCAAAGGGTAATTCTTGGCACAAATACAGGAGTGTCACTATAGTAGATGTGTGTTCACTATTGTGTTCAATATTACAATAACAAGTTACTAGTAACTAGTTATTGTAATACTATTACTTTTTTCATAACAAGTAGTGTAACTAATAATTACTATTTTCAAAACATTAATAATATTCCAATTACTAATCCAAGTAATGCTGCATTACTGCGTTAAAAGAATGAGATGTATGGTCCTATAAACTTATGGTATGGCTAAAATGAGCTGGCTACACAGGTTGTCATTTTTCAGAAGGGGCGAGACAGGATAGTGATTGTCAAAGTAATATAATGTAACTAGTAATGTAACTAATTACTTTTAATACCCAGTTATAAGTAAAGTAATGTTATTACCTTTTGAAGGCGTAATTAGTAAATAGTAACTTATTACAATTCCTGAGTAACTTGTACAACACTGGTTATAAATTATGGCAATCACTAGGGCTTGAAGCCTTATTACTTGCATTATGTCTAAATTGTCGGACAAACTGTCGAGGTCAACATTCCTCTGACAATTAAAACAAGCAAACGTAGTACAGTGTCTGCCATGCCGTCTGTGACGAAAAGCATTAACACACCAAAGCAAAACCTTTCCCAACTCACGCCTTACATTTAACAGTTGCATAGGCTACAATAATACACACCAATGAGCTCTACTACAGGGGTTTCCATACAGGCACAGGGAGACAATCTGTCAAAAGAATGTCCGAAATCCAGCCGCTGCACAGCTACCAGGCAAGACAGATTGTCTGTCTTTGCATGCCAGACACACAAAAATGCAGGATGAACAAACATGTGGTTCAACCGTTCAACACATCAGCAGGGACCAACCAGTTCTGTTGTGGTTGTCGGCCAGTCATCTCAGAAGCAGAGAGCTGCAGAGAGCTGGAGAATGTGTAAACATCACGTGTGTAAACGTTTGTAAACTTAGTTCATTAAAAATGATCTTGCCATCTAATTAATCAATTATTATATGGCTGCCTTTCACTTGAATATTGTGTTTTACTGTACGTTATTCATGCATCTACTACTGTATTATTGTCATATTACTGTTAAATTAAAATGATCTAGTTGTATCAAGTGATTTTTCCATAGACATGGTACAACCACAGTTGTCCCCAGGTGGCCTAACTCTGCCGTTATTAGATACACTGAAAGCTATTTTGCATAGGCTACTGCACTCTAGGTATAAAACAGCTATACATTTGTTTGTCTGGCTGGTCTGTGTGGCTTTGTGAGGCAGGAATCTCACTGTACTTGAGGCATCCCTGCAGTAGCCTACGACACCCTCAAAGTGGAACTACTCTTAGGGCACAGCCTTATCCTAGTCACTGCTATTTGCTTACAGCCTACTGTAACTGGATCGCCGTTGACTCAATGGAAAGAGAGTGAAAGAAACACGATGTTCCCTGCGTAACGACAGTCCCAGTGGACGTGGCTTATTCACCGAGCCAATGAAGCCACCAAATCAAACACAATCTAACAATGTTAGCTCTGTTGTTATTATACAATATCATTGTCGATTAGATTCTGCGCCTAACATCCGACTGGAAATGCTTTTTCTCCTGATGTCACGTCGACTTCTTCGCAAGTATCAGGGCGACGTTCTCATACAGGGAGCATGTGATACATTACTCACTGCTTATTATAAATGGCCAACGTCGCTGAAAACGCACCTGGATTATTGGAGCGACTGGATAACAGACGACGATAGCGATAGGCAAACAATTCGTGGCTCAACACAATCACTGAAAACACATGATTAGCTGAAGCCACTTCGTGTCTGCATCAACGCCTACTGCGACTGAAGCGAGACGAAACCATCTAATTTACCCTGAATTTTCCTCCGACTCCTCCTCTCATTCCTAGCTCTCTTCCACATGGACAATGAATGAACCCCGGATTGGTATTGTGCAAAGGGATACACCAGAACAGTTGGGAAATACTCCTAAAATCCATAACAGCAGTTCCTATTGCGTGTTTTGGGGAGGGTATTAGCCTACATCGTTTTTCACCGCTCAACCAGCAGTAGTTTTACTTATGCTACTCTAAATGCATGCAAAAGCAAAAATGATCATACCCCTTCATAACAGATACTGTAGCCTACAGCAAAGCCCACAAAATCTGTAAAATGTGATCCCTATTTGAACATACCAGCAGGGTGCCTAACTTCACTTCTGGCGCAGCCGTTTCTTTGCAAACACCTGGCACCCGCCTGCTCGACAAAAATACATACAAATAGTGATATTAAGGTGCAGAATTATATATCTACCAATCAACACGGGCCCATATTTCCATGTGAATCGCCCGCATTCCCCTGTATATCAGTCGAGATTATTTTTATAGAAATACCGTCAGTTGTCCACAGATGCTGTAGCGGGACGGAATAAGAACAGACTGTCTCTTCCCGGTGCTCCCTCCACCACCTTGTAAAGTTGATGCTGCAGTTTCACGCCGCGCCAACATCCCGTACACATACACACACACGCACGCACGGACGCACGCACATACTGTAGCGCAAGACAAACACGCTGCCTCAAACCACGCACGCACATTGAGCGCGCCGCTTGGCACGCATGGCTGCTGCTTGACCACGCCCCCTGACTGTAACTGTACCATGGTGAGGGGGAATGCCTGTCTTTTGTCTTTCAACTGGGAGCTCCCTGCTTGGCTTTTATGACCCAGTTTTTGTTCTGCCTTTTATTAGGCTATTATTTTTAATGTAAATATTGTTTTCATGGTTACAATGTCATATACAGAATGCAGTCGTAAATGCCTCTATAATGACAAGTTATATTACACAGTAGGTGTTTGTACACCTATAGGCCTAGGCCTATTTGAACAAGGTAGGCTATTAGTCACACACTGACCTGACCTCATTCAAATACGTGCCTTATTTTGAAAGCAATGCTAACAACAACCTTAGCCAGCAGTGTCTGTTTAAAATAACAAACACAATCGTACACAAGCTTAATGAAGACTGTTGGGGCTAATGTGCTAGAGCTGTTTAGCTGTCTCTCCCACCTGGGGTTAGGTGCAGATAGGCCTCAGAGTATGAATCCTCCTGGCAAGGGTGAACCAAACCCAATCCACGCATCCAACCACATGGGAGAATTGTGCCCCGAGTCGACAGCATGATACTAACCGGCTTATGCAACTGATCACTTCCAATCGCTCTCTCTCTCTCTCTCTAGCCTATCGTTAATGTCATCCCCCATTATGTAAGAGCATTACATCTGCCTGCTGGGAAACACCACGTTTGACTGTCAGCTGTGCTAATGAGGGTCACTCTGGTAACAAGGTGGCTGGATTCAAAACAAAGCTAGTCATTGGGTTGGTTTAAACCAGCCATAGAAGTTCAGAGAGTCTTTGTTAGCCAACAAATGCTATACTGGTGATAATCTTTTTCACACAACACTGCATAACAGAAACAAAAAGTAAAATGTACAATATGCATACAAGATTAAATGTGACACTAAGATTACTTTACAGTCTTTGTAGTCCTACACAAGATTTAAGGTCACCAGTTTATCCAAAAAATAATATAGAAAATATGAATTTATATAAAAGCATATTATTATTAAATACTATATTTCTCTAAGAGTTACATATTGGACAAAACAAGCTCATGAGTGGGGACCCATACAGTAACATAGTAGTGTGTGTGTGTGTGAGCGAGAGAGGAGACCTTTATACTGCATTACCAACTGTCACTATGGTGACTAAAGTCTAGTCATCTTGTGCTCCTAACACAGCAAAACCAAGATTTGAATAACACATCCAATCATGTCCCCTCCCTTCCTGAGTCAGTTGATCTTGTGAGTGACCTAGGCAAACTAAAATATTACTTTTTTCAGTAAATAGTAGTGTAAAATAATTACTTTTCCCCAAAAAGTAACATTACAATTACTAATCCAAGTAATGCTGCATTACAAGGACGAGACTGCTGGGCCTATACATTTAGGGAAGGGTTATTAAACCAACCTGGTTTGAGAGGCTGCAGTGTTTTCACTTTGACTGGTTGTTGACTCTTACGGTTCATTATTGTTCCAATAAAAAGGATTACATTCTTAAATGACCTGGCTATGTTGTCATTTTTCAGAAGGGGTGAGGCAAGGTAGCGATTGTGAAAATAATATAGTAATGCAACTAGTAACATAACCATTTACTTTTAATACCCAGTATTAGGTTAATATTATTACTTTTTGAAGGAGTAAATAGTAACTTATTACTATTTCTGAGTAACTTTCCAAACCCTGGTAATGATAATATGCTCTGGTTATCAGTGGAGGAAAGGCACACTACACTTTGGAATTCCTTTTGGCGTGACACTTGACATGACATCATTTTTTTATTTCCCTTTTGACAGGTGGAAACATTTTCTGACTTGTATACTGGCTGACTAACATATACCACATGTCGAGATATACTGCAATAAGTCGTATGCATGACAGAGAACAAACATTGAGGAACACTCCCATCTACAGGGCACTGTCGGTAATACAGCTCATACATGACTCCTATTTGAACAGAACATACTAATTGCATCTTTATTGATATTCATCATGACATGTGTATAGTCAAACATAAAATGGAAGAGGCTAATCTATTAGTGCATTTTATAAAAACAGGCACATTTATACACTATAAATGTTTTATAAAAGCTAAGCAATGAACTAAGGCATGATCAATGGATTATATAAATGAAATGCATTCTTTAAAACGCAATTAAAGCATAAATGTCCCATAAAGGAAAACCCAGACATGCAATATGAACCTTCAATATAGTGTACTGACTTAATCAAATATTCTCAGATACAAAACACATCTGTAGCAAAAACAAACATACATGAATGTATCGCTAGACTTGTTTGGCCATGTATCAGGGTGACACATAACCTTGAAAGACCACAGTTGTTCAAATGTAATACCATTTAAGCCTTTTAACATGAGTGTGTTTTCAGTTCACCTTAAAAGCTAAAAACTAATGGTACAAACTAGCAATTTGTGTTATATATATATACACACACTGTACACACACACACAATGTATGTTTCAGTTGAATTCTCTGTCAGGAAGCACAAGGGGTGCCACCAGTGTCCAGAGATAGATAGCCAGGCCTAACCAGCTGGAACTGATCTTTACCCACACAGCTGGCATGGTACTCTCAAAGGCCTGGTAGCTTGCGTTTGGCCTAGTGGAGGGAAGGTAAAAGGTTCTCAATGTTGGGTCTCCAGAACGGTCCACAAACAAGACATAGTATATGACTGTACTGATGTATGTATCTGTTTCAGATTGTTCTAACCACAACTTTCAAGATATGTAGACAGAGAAAAATAGTCAAATTGGTTAATATTATCGCTTGAGTATAGTGTAATATTATTAGTACTGCACAAGTAGTGCAATAATATAGTTAGAAAACAATTTCTACACATCTGATACAAGACATTATTAAATAACTATACTAACTGCGTCACCTTGCTAGAATAATAGAATTACCGATATTTTAAGATTTGCAACAGATAGTCTCAGCATCTTCCGCTCCCTAGCAATATGTCACATCAACTGTGTGCTGAACGTCTGATACACAGACCTTTGTAAGCTCGACAGCAATTTCTCGAAGTGGTCATTGTCATTCACAAGTCTATATGTGTAATTCCGGTGTGACGCTAATGCAGTGCATTATTTACTAATGTAAAAATGTTCATAGTTTATAGGCATTGTTTTGTTTATATGAAAAGGATTACCATAATGTAATCCTTAGGCCTCAACACCTTTCATGACCACCTCTCACTATTGTTGATATAGCCATTTTCACAGTTGTTGTTGTTGCTGAGTACGGACCGCATTTGGAAGTTCCATCTACTTTGACAGACGTGAATCAGAGTCAATGAGCACTGAGTCTGCAACGTATTCTGATTCTGCACAGCAGATCTGAAAGAGCACTGAATAATGGTGGATGCCTATGCCAAGCACATAGCATTTCTTCGTGAAGTAAAACACAGTATTCCTCATGTTTTGGCAAGAATATGGGGACAATGAATAACGTGAATAATAAGTGTCAATATAGAAAAATATTTCCACAGATGGAGAGCTCTAAAAGAGGAAAAAGAACTACTCATGACTGTTAGCCTACTTCTCCATGCCGTCGGTAGCCTATTCTATTGTGTTTTTTAAGCATTGAAAATATTAGCCTGTTTCAAACTCTGTAGCGAGATAAAATTACATACATTTCCTGCGTAGGACTGGATGCATATGCTACCGTAGTGTAGTAGATCGACGGACGGACACAGGCATTAAAGCTTTAGGGTCTTTTACTATGCATGTGTCGTCTGTTAGATGTTCAGTTTGCTTCGAGGCATACGCGACCACTGAGGCATTAGCAGGAGTATGCTCTTACTTCACGGTCAATTTGCATGTTCAATATTAAAGCAATATTAATATATTAAAGCAATAATAAACAAACTTGCTGCAACTTTTTTTCTATTCTGAAACCTCTGTTTGACTTCACAGTCGTTACTGTATTGACTGGTGTTTTTATTCTACTACATAACCTTACCATTTTTACTATTTGCCTACTAGTCTACTTCATAGGACCCACTGTAGTGTTTTTTATGTAGGAACTACATAATGTATTACTGCTACTACTTTATTATAATCATAGTAGTAGCTTTCACAATGGATTTTACAGCTCTGTCATTTAGATGCAGATATCTAATGTATAATGTAGCCTACTCACTTATACATTTTATGGTCCCTTATAGCAGTCATCGCTAAGTTAGTTTTGAGTAGACTAATTTGTTGATGGTCCCTTAAGGCCTATTCATGCTTCTGCGTCAAACTTACATCTTGCCTACTGCATAGGTTAAACCCTATGCCCTAGATAAAAAAAAAATATATATATTTTTAAATTATCCTTAATTTATAGTATTTTACCTGCTCTGTGCCCCAAATTATAATTAAGCCATTCAATTTTACCAGTTAAAAAAATGTATATAATATAACCATAAAATGCACTTTATACCGTGATCACTTTTTATCAGCAAGTCACTTTTTGGCACGACACCTGTCTTTTCATCTGGAGGTTTGTGTGTCAATTTGAACCAAATTAATTTGCCCTCTCTTGTGGCAAATTATGAATTGCAAACATACAGATTAATAGAAAATGGATCACATACTGTAGCAGTTCTCCAACCCACCGGCCGCTGACAGCATGTAGGTCTCATATCAGTGAAAATATGAGCGTTAAAACATATCGGTAAAATGCTAATTTTGGCCTATATCGGTCAACTGATATATCGGTTGGGCTCTACCTTCAACCACCTGTTCTCCAAGAAACCAGTAACACCACCAGCCGCCCCGAGCGATGCGTCAACTTACATGTACCAGTTGGTCAGAGTCATCATGATGTAGAGCGAGGACAGGAAGAGGCTGAAATGGAAGAAGGAATAGCTGTACGTGACGGCATCTTCCTCGTTGTCCATGGCGCGACGGACCCCGTCTTCGCCCGTCGCCGCATCGTCGCTGGAGGTCAGGCCCTGCCCCTCCTCCGTCTGTAGCAGCCGGTTCACCTGGGCGTTGTTGGAGGAGCGGATGCTGTGGAGGTGCCACAGATTTAGATATCATTCATTTAGTTATCCTTTGTTTGAATATGTAGCATCTGTAGCGATTATGGCCGTCAAAATAACGTGTTCATTTCAAGAAAATTCATGCAGATTAATTTAATTGATAAAAGTAACTAAGTGGGTAAGAGCACCCCCTTAGTTACTATTAATGTTTCAAAAGATGCACAGATGGCGATTGTCATCAGCTAGCGAACAACCAACCATATCACGGTAGACACCGTAGGCTACCGGTACAGCAAAATGAGTGAGCACGAGCAGTAAACTATAACGTTTTAGCTGTTAGCATGACGTTAGCATTATGCATTGATTGCATTGCCAGCTAGATGGTATGATACAGCCAAGGCACGAGTGTATTTTGCATCTGCGTGTGTGTGTGTGTGTGTGTGTGTTTAAGAGAGAGAGAGAGCGGGAAGAGGAGAAGTAAGGTGATCCTTTTCACAGCAATTCAGCAAGCCTCGTAAAAAGCGTATTATGCAGTGTTTCAGATAGATAGATATATATAGATAGATATCTATAACTTTGTCTGAACGCTGCTTTTGACACTTTTTCAGCGCTTTAAAAAATAAATAAATAAAAAAAGGCTTTTATCACGATGCCTGCATAACATCGTGATGCATGTCAGCCATCGGCGATGAACGATGGCATCGACTATCGGCCCAACCCTATTTACAGCATAATACTTCATTCTAGGGCCGTATCATTGGGTTGTAAATGGTCATGTAAAACCGTGTATGGGCATTTTTTCCCCTGACAAAAGTCAAACGCCTTGTTTGTAGACGTCAGAAAACGATGTGCTAACGTGACAAAATTTAAGGAATGATACAAATCTAAATCAAAACAAGTTGCTTAAACCTCCCCGTCCACTTTTCAGAGGTTGCTGAGCATTGCGGGTCTGGCAGTGCTCTCGCCAACTGCATTGTCCTCCCCCATTTAAAAGACGCAACGGAGCCAAATGATGCAGGACCAGTGCATTCAACCTAATCTCATCCAATGCGTGTGCTGCTTCTCTGGCATCTGGGCCCTACCTGGCATAGAGAGTGCAGAAGAGGAAGATGATGAGTCCCACAACCCCCTGGGCATCCCACCACTGGACTGGCCCGGGTGCCGGGGTGGGGGGGGCGGGGCCTGGGGCCGGGGTTGTCGGGGCTGCTGTGGGGGTGGTGACCAGGCCCAGCAGACTGGGGTTACACTGACGGTCTATGGAAAAAGATGTCAGCTAGGTCAGGGGTCACATTCACGTGTGTAGGGGCCACATGACAGTGTGGTTACACAGTGGTGGCTACTATGAAGAAAACATGGCGGTCATATACATTTTTTTTAATTTAATTTATTAAAAAGGTGCTATGTGTAATATGTTTAGTTTAAAACATTAAAAAAGCCAACAAAGTTATCAAGAGAGGTATAAGAAATATCAGTTTTGTTGATATGTCAAAGACCTCTATGTATTGCATTGTAGAGATATTTTCTGAAATGAAGATAATTCCTGCCCCGACAGCCTCTAAACCTTGTAATACCACTTTGTACCTTAAAGGGCAAGGCGAGTCACTATCTTACAGGCAGTAACAAATACAAGAAGCGCTATATAGGACCCATGTTGTTGTCACAACTCTATCTGGGAAGCCGTACATTGAAACCGTTTGTGAATGGCAGGTGCTTTCAAAAAAATAAATACTTAGCAGTTGATTGGATGAACCATCTGGTCATTTTCGCTTTCAGCACACCTAAACCACACCCGTATGGCTATTAACACGACACTGATTGGAAAGTTAATGTGCTACTCGGACACATTCAAAAACATTCTTAGGTTTTCCAGACTGATTCTCACGGCAAAATTAAACTTATCCTCACGAGATCAGGATAGTCTCGCAAGGATAGAGATCTACTGCCTGCTTGTTGCATCCTGTTGCTTTACTGTTCTAAGTAAATTAAAAATATTTAATGCTAATTACAAAACAATATTGAGCACTGGAATCAGTTCATAGAAAAGTATTTGTAAACGAAGTGAAGTACATCTGAGTGAATAAGCCTATATTGTAGCCTAATATACTGGAGACATGATCCATGAAATATTTTAGGTGAATCTGTTGAAGAACATTGTTCTTGTCAAAGTATAGCCTAGTTTGTTCATACAAAACGTAGTTACAGCCCGATCTATTTGCTCCCAATGCATTGGAGTGTTACTTACCACCGGATGAATCAGGAGTACCGTAGCAACAGTAAAAAAAGGATTATGCTTGATGCTGACTCAAAGTGGCTAATGGACTGAGAGTGAATGAGTAAACGGCTATGAATGCAAATGGGACATAATGACCTTGTTGGACAATTCAAAGCCGTTCTTCTCACCAGTGTGTTATTGTGTTGATTGTTTACAGTTGTGTGGTGGTAGCACATACACTACCGTTCAAATGTTTGGGGTCACTTAAAAATGTCCTTATTTTTTTAAAAAAAGCACTGTTTTCTTCAATGAAGATAACATTAAATTAATCAGAAATACAGTCTAGACATGGTTAAGGTGATAAATGACTATTATATCTGGAAACGGCTGATTTTTATTGAAATATCTAGATAGGGTGTACAGAGGCCCATTTCCAGCAACCATCACTCCTGTGTTCTTATGGTACATTGTGTTAGCTAATAGTGTTAAAAGACTAATTGATGATTACAAAACCCTTGTGCAATTATGTTAGCACAGCTGAAAACTGTTTTGCTGATTAGAGAAGCTATAAAACCTTCCTTTGAGCTAGTTGAGTATCTGGAGCATCAGCATTTGTGGGTTCGATTATACTCTCAAAATGGCCAGAAAGAGAACTTTCTTGTGAAACTCTACAGTCTATTCTTGTTCTGAGAAATTAAGGCTATTCCATGCGAGAAACTGCCAAGACACTGAAGATGTCCTATTCTTACATTTATGTTAAAATAGGCTAAAAACCTTTTCTTTAACCTATATAATATTAGACTGTGTGTAAGCGGATTGACTGAGAAATTGGCGTCACAATATCCTGGTGAAACGCTGACCTGTGACTGTGACGCTGTGACTAAAGGTTTGGAGAATATGGTAATTTTATACACAGAGCACCTAAAAACAGAGAGCCGGTGAGTGTAGTTGGTAATAACAGTGGGGAAGAATTGGGGGGAAATGTAAATACGAAACAATGGCAATGAAAGTAATTTCCCCAACATGGTAAATGTGGGATTGTCGAGGTCCAAGTATGTGTTTAGAGACAGCAAGTGTGTGTTTAGAGACAGAAGCCCCTCTGTGGCCATGGTGTGCGTGCTTACATTGTGCCTCAGGTCTGTTAGGCTAAATGCAGTTGCACGCTCACTCACCAGGGTTGTTGGACATGGCTGACCAGGTCACATACATGGTGTAGAGGGAAATGAGGGATGCTTGCAGTAGGCCTGAGCTAGGCTGTGCCTCCTGTCAACAGATTACAGCCATGCTTGAGAATACAAACAAGGTCAGGTTATACATTCAGTGACACCACTGTTCACCATTTCTACCTTCACACAGAAGGTAGAAATGGTGACAAAGCTCCATTCTGTCCACATTAACACACGACGATGCAATGACATTCATTTCAGGTAACATTTAGTAAATACAAATGAATTTAATCTGCGTGTATCATAGCGGTTCCATGATACAATCATTTAAAATGTCCCCTATCAGAAGAAAAGGTTTTCCCCAGTCACTTACAATGTCTAAAGGGACCCGTTGAAGTAGCCTAATGTTTAAATAAAGTTAAGTAAAAATAAAAACAGAAAATATGCACCAGGTTATGCGGTCAGATTTGGGTCCAGGTGACATCATTTCTGGCTTGTAACCAATCGCCTCTTGGGGCATGTTTTAAAAAGTGCAACATCATGAAATGGAATGCCCAGCTAGTAGGGAGAGAAATATGTGCACCATGGAAACACATTCATTTTCATGTCAAGAATATCCACATGCATCCAAACTATATAGAACCGAACCAGTAATTCCATTCAATAGGAGTCAGCAGAAAACCTTTAAGACAGAGTGGTCAGAGTCTCTGAAATTAAGTACTCAGGTTTTCTTTTAGATAGTGCATTTGTATATCACTTTCCAGTTGATCTGCACGTACCCACCCTCCGCCAACATGCAGTACAAGCAGACCGTGCCTGTGCTAGTACCGGTTATAGAGGAGCTGACAGTGGTAAAGGTAAGGTAAGATAAGACGACACCTGGACTTTGGGCAGGACGGACACGACGGAGATGATGATGCAGAAGATGAGGTTGAGGCTGATGAACACTTTGTGCTCAGTGCAGTTGTCTGGCGTGGTGTAGTACACATAGAACAGCACCACGGCAGCGAATGCCACGATGTAGTGCACTATGGTGAAGGTCAGCAATGCTAGACACAGGAGGACAGGCCATTGGACCCAGCAGCAGACAGATACCACACTTGAAATGAAATGAGAATAACCCATCGTGGAACTAAAGCATCTATGCCACTAGATGGCAGTGTAAATGCCATTTGGGGCATTTGCAGGGGGGGAAGGAATACGTGCTAGTATCTTTATTGTCCATATTGTAAAAATTGTCCATTGGATTATAAACGTTTTGGTTGTGGGGCATTGTATTCGTCCCACATTTTTTATTGACTGATGGATTTGTTGTAGATTTAGCAATCATTTGGTTTCATCTGAACAGCCACCTGAAGGTTTACTTATAAAATATGCATGTATGCTTACCTGCAAACCAGCACTTATTGTTTCCGTCCTCTGCTCTATTTAGCCAGGACAGGTTCCAGGAATGGGCAAAGTCCACCAGGAGGATGAGTTGGATGAGGATAAATACAAAAGAGCCCACCATTCCAAAGTAATACCACACTGGAACAATAAACAAGCAATTAAGCTACCACACTAAAAGGACAAGAATCACATGTCATTTAAACTGTATCAGCTGGTTTAATAATTATCCACACCGTCTAACAGTAGAGGAGAACCCATTCAATTAAGCATGCATGCGTAATGTAAAAACACAGTAAGCCTCTTAGCAGTTGAAGTTAACAGCTGGAGTCTAGTCTACAAACCTGTATTGAAGGTTCCATCTGGAATGAAGAAGGCTCCCACAGTTATGCCAACCAATATGAGGAACTTAAAGAACCAGAAGCTGAAAAGGAAAGCCGTAATTAATGGCACCATCTGAGACTAGAACAGAGGCATGCAGGTGCACTACACTAATCCAGCCACTAGAGGGAAACATTTCACCATATGATAAGGCCACATTTAAGTACCCGTTTTGGATGGTGGCACGGGGGTCCTTGCTGTTGCGCACGCGGATCATGATGACAGAAAAGAGGAAGAAGAAGCAGGCCATGGCGAAGCACATGCGGTACACCGACTTGTAACCCACGATGATGTCACAGTTGACCTTGCCTTCAATAAAAGATGTCCCGCCCACACAGAAGCCTGGAATCTGCCCACATGGCAGAACACAACAATGATGTCAAGTCAAAAGGGAGACGTAAAGAAGTAAGGCCAATATAGAATTCAACCAAGAAAACAGCAGTATGTAGAAATGCTACATCATTTCACAAGAATTTGAAATACTCCGACTAGGCCGGGTATTTCCATAGTGTGGCGTTGCATAATTCCTCAACATATTTACTGTGCTTACTCTGCCTCCAATCGCAAACTTAATAGCAACTAGTTTTAATGAAAGATGCATGTTTGGATGTGAAGTCAAGGCACAAACTCCCCATGCTTAGGTTAGTCTAGTATGTAGTCAAGTGATAAGTTACTGAACATAGCCCTTATTGACATTAAAGTGTCACAGGGCTTCATAGGGCTGCACAAGACCACAGGTTCTGGGTTTGACACCCAACATGGCCATAAGCATCCCTTAGCCAGACGCCTATCCTAGATGATTCCTGCAGTTTAATACTTTGTGTTGTACTCTATCAGCTGCTTGTGTAGAAGAGCCTGCTACATTATATTGTAATAGACCTTTCACCAAAATGACAGGCAATCTGACTAATAAGAAGGCCGAAATGTTGCCATGTGCCGCAGTTGTTGGATAAACAAAAGCCATGCAGTTAAACGGTACCAGTAAACTATGCTATGGATTTGGATATCAGCTAAATCACAGGACAGCAAAACACATTTGTATAAGGTTACTACTATAGTGTATTTAACTGATGCTAACTCTCTTCTGGGTCCATTGTCACCTTGCTAGGGCGCTTCTGGCCAATAGTCATCATACCTTCTGCAGTTGGGTTTCCATGCCAGGGAGGATCATTATGATTGACACCACAGTCCCCAGCAGCAGGAAGAAGGAGAAGGCCAGGCGGCTCACGGTGGAGTTGTATGTTGAGGGGCAGCATTGTGACAGGATGCAAGAGGCTGAGCCACATAAACATGATGCCTAGAGAGGGGGGAGAGAGAGAGAGAGAGAGAGAGAGAGAGAGAGAGAGAGAGAGAGAGAGAGAGAGAGAAACAGGGGCAGCAGTTAGGACAAAAGACACACTACACCTGAGAGGAATAACGTAATGCAAAATAGGACATCTCTCTTTCCCTATTTTCTCCCAGAGTCACTCGGTGGCGGTCTCTCATTCATTCCCCAATTGACCCCCGCCCCGCCTTCACTTTCAGGTCATAGACTGTTCTTTGTTGATCTGATGTAGACTCAAGCAGAAAGAATGCGGAATGCCAAAAGATATGCACGCATTAACAATCATTCGAGTAAATTATTTTGATTATAAGATAGTAAAATATGCTCATATGGCCGAATTTCTGCTATCTAGAATGATTATGTAATAATATAACTTAGTAATGGATAAATAAACAAGCAGATTCACTGTGACGCGCGTAAACCCCGGAAATGGTTTTCCATGCATATACAAATGTATTGCATGCATGTGGTAGTCTATTAATCACATTCTTCTAAAAGAAAATATATAAATCATGGAATCGGTATTGTGTCATAAGCTACTTAGGTCCCCCAAATTCAAAATGCTAACAAAACATACGCATTAGACAAAGCTAACGCCTAGAACAAAACACTAAACATAAAATACATGTTACTTACACAGCTGGCGATAGAGCATAGCGCCATACACGCTCCCATGTTGTTTACTTTCAAACTAGCAATACGAAATTATATGAAAAAGTACAAAATAATCTGGAAGAAACTCTCGATGTTTATGTGCAATCAAGTCAAACGGGTCGTTCTTGTCTGATGTCAACTAGTTAGGAAACGCCCGCCCCGAAATTCAATACAATCTGTGATTCGTTCAAATAAGTTGTCACTCAAACATTTGGACTAATGCAGTGAGCTGAGAAGAAGTTGGATTTCTGAAAAAAAAAAGTTATTGCATGGAGGGATGTTTACTTTATGGCAGATATGGTATACATTAATTGGTATAGCCTATACATGTTTAGTCTATAATATCAGTCTAGTTTGTAAACTAGCCTACATAATAAATTGGTGTCTATGTCAGCTGAGGACAAAAATATAAATACGTGGAATCATTTATTGTGTTACATATATACATTGCCTTAAGTAAAAACAAACTGTCAATAAATAATGTAAACATGTAGAAAGTGTCAATAAAAAAATATTTGACAATTAAATTGTGAATATATTTGATTCTAATGCATATATAGCACAGCTAAGAGAATAATTTTACTTTTAAACAGTTATTTGTGTTCTCTCTTTGTATTTCTATTAGTTGTGGGGAAAAAAAGCGAATGGAATAGGTACAAGAATAACATCCGCTTAAAAGTCCCTTTGAATTGCCTGACGGTCCACAATTTAATAGTCAAATCATTTTTTCTTGGTAATTTGTACGAAAATGTTTCAATTATAT
>JAODOY010052804.1:5687-18386 GCA_025399855.1 Forbesichthys papilliferus | reverse complement strand
AATCATGAATTGATGCTGTGCAACTGTACATACATTATCTTTCTGGAACACAAGTGTATACTGTAAATGTGTAATGGGTATGAAAATATTAATCTTTAAATGTATCACTTAAATATTATATTGGCAGTATTTATTCGGCTAAATCTGAAATAGGTTAAAAACTGTTTAATTTTTTCAGGATTGTTAGCAAGGGTCAAACTACTGTTTAACAAGCAATGGGTCGTTAAACAATCCTGATTTTGCAAACTCCGCCTCTATTCTTCGCATCACTTCATACAGTGCAGTATACCAATGTGGGAACACTCAAATAGAAAACGTAATTGTACCTGCTTTGCCAATCTGGACGGCCAGCTTAGTCAGCTTGCCTTGTAGCACAGACTTCTCTTTCTTAGAGACGTTTGACTTCTTCTTTTCTTTATCCTCAATCTCTCCTCCCTCAGCACTCTTCAGAGGCTGCATCTCCATGGCAGCTGCTACATCCTGTTTCTTGACTGGACACACCACAAGATACAGGCAGGTGTGTCAGACAAGGTACGGAGACTGTGGTAGGAAGATACCCAAGGGTTAGACCTGCTCCACCACCAAAGGCTGGGGTTAAACTGAAGGTCAAACAGAGATGAACTACAGACAACTTCGGTACTAAGTTTTGTAAAAGGTTTCCACACCATCAAATGTATCTCTATAAACTAGAGAGAAGATCTGCTCAGTGGGTGGGGTGAGTCATTGCAGTTGATTATGTGTCCTGGCATGGTGGAAGCATAGCAAACAAGATGGCAGACCTTCGCAACATACAGTAATTATTGTAACCCTTGAGTTCATCTGGAAACGCATAAGCGCTCACGACAAAAACAACAACAACACGCAAAGGTTTTTCTGTAAAGCCATTATGGGTCAGGCAGAAGAAGAGAAACAGCAGAAGAAGAGAAGGATTCATCAGTTAATTTGATTACAAGATGAAAGAATTCCTGAAGACCAGCGCTGACAAACAGGAAAATCCATTGCACATATGCACCAAAAAGACTCACAGACGTAACTTTTACGGTATCATTGTTGGTGACATTATTTTGCCCACTGAAATAGGGTTTTAAATCCTTTAAATAATATTTCATGCAAAACCTTTGACATGTTGGGTGACTTGTCTCTTGTCAGTCTATTTTCAGACTCTCTTGAAACAATTGTATTGCACCCATTCCATAGCATCACTAGCCTGAATTCAACCAAAGGGCAGCATGTTTTGCATGTTAAAGTCAATATAAATGTACAATATTATATTTACTATGTTAAACACCTTGTAGTAAAGGAAGAAGAAACATATAACAGTTTCTTTCTAATATGGTGTGTTTATTTATTTATGGGGTATGGAATTGGGGGGGGGGGGGGGGGTATGGGGGACAGGGGTGGATGATGGGGAAGAAAGCACTGCAGGCCCACTAGAGGGTGCTGTCAGTGCATGTGGGACCAAGGCCCTATTTCAGCAAGCGGGTTTAGTGAAAATTCTGAGTTTGTTGAACCTGAAATGATGGAAACTTGGAGTTTTCTGTTTCAGGAAGAAAACTCTGGAAAAGTTGTAATGGTTATCAAGGTAACTGACTCTGTGAACCTAACCTGGTTTTGAAAATGTTCTGCTATTGAGCATGTTAAGCTTGATTTTTTTCTTGGCGGGCGCCATATTGCAGCATAGTATTGGAGCTCCATTGATGATGGCTTTTTATAGTTGTCATGCATGCGCTTAACTCAGAGTAAACATACTCCGAGTTGTCTAAACTAACTCATCAGCTGTTCTGAAACTGAAAACTCAAGAGTTTTCCATCTCAGAGTTGGCCAACTCAGAGTTCAGGGTTAGTTTCAGAGTTGGTTAAACCTGCTTGGTGAAATAGAGCCCTGGTCGGGTTAGGAGCTGCAATAGCTATATGTGGTCTGGGCGCCAACCGACCTATCAGGGTCATACACCTAAATATGACATATTACAGCACTCCTACCATTCCTACACTTCAGTTACAGAGTGTTTGTCATATATTTTGTTGCACGACAAAACATAATATAATACATATACTGTCTAAAGAGTCTAAAATGTAAAGCAGTTCAACTTGTTTCAATTAACATCAAAAGATAAAATCAACATAAGCTACGTCAGATGTTGTGATTTGTCAGATATCAAAGAACACACATAATATGTAAGCTAGTTTGTGATGACCGCTAATATGCCTTTTATCGTTTAAACCTTCAACATTTTTACATATTTGCTTTTCAATAACTTCTTTTGGCCGCACTTGTTTCTGCATGTAAGAGGACAACTGGACACCTTTACAACACAAAACAACAACAACAACATCACAGCAACAACAGGGACAACATCTCTGAGACAGACAGTGAATTAGGGTGGAGGGAGAAGTGTTTCTAGCCTACATGACTGCAGCGTAACCGGGTTCATGTCAAATCAGAGCCAAGTGGGTAAGCCCATATGTAACCGATAGAGGTGCCACATTGAGCTTGCATAAATAGAGCAAATAATATTGGATATTCAATCTGCATTTGACCCAAGGCGGCTTGTGCATTTCAAATGGGGAGGGGTGGAAAAAGCTTTAGGAGGAGACAGAGAGCAGTTGTAATGAGACACAATGAAGGGAGGACGTGAAAAAACGTATGTTTGGTTACCTTTAGTCTGGTTGCTCTCCAAATTGCCATCCTGCATTTTACCTATGATGGACACATACAGGACAACAGCGATAAAAATAACCAAGACAGACAAGTCAACACATTGACAGTGCACACAAAACCAAAAACAGGAAAATGACTTTAATTACAACATTAGTGACAGTAACATAGAGAGGCTTTCTGTGTGAATATGTGTGAAGCTGTCATTAGTGGTAAGGTTGGCTGTGTAGCAAAAATACATATAGGATAGGTTAAGCATTCTTTAGCATGCTAACCTGTTTGTGTTTATGTCATATTATTCTTTAATTTTCTATTCTAATGATCTTAAAATAAATAATGTCCTATATTAAATGTTATGTCTAGTATCAATATGTAAATCAGCTATATATTACCTAGGAATATTGCCTAAAAAGCTGGTGCAACATACTCACATTATGAGCACGAGTAGTTCCACACAAATTGTCAACAATACAAATTGTCAACCATCACAAGATACAGTACTGTACAGTACAATGGAGTATCAAGACAAATGTGCATGATCACACAGGAGACATAGAGAGAACTAACCCCAGCGCGCACACACACACACACACACACACACACACAAAGAAGTGACAGCATGCTCAAGAGAACAGCTAATGTCACAACATGCATGCAAGATCCCACGCTCAAGAAGACAGACAAATTATCAATAGTGAGAAGAAAATGTAAATAAGAGAGAGAAAAGGGCCATATATTATATAATACTATTACAAATACTGTACTACTTCTCCACATTTTAGCTCAATTTAAAACTGTAAGTTGCAGCTTTTTTGTATTGTATTTTTGCTACATCTGATGATAAATTGTTTTGGTTTGCCAAAACCAGCCCGGGACAGTTCATATAAGGTCATATACAGTATTACTGTCTAGCATTCCCTCGCTGTCTTCATTATGAAGGCTTACAGAAAAAATGTTGCACCAATGAAGGCACATAGGACTTACTAAATCTGCACCAAATGAGGGCACATATGACTCACCAAATCTGCACCAAATGAGGGCACATAGGACTCACCAAATATGCACCAAATGAGGGCACATAGGACTCACCAAATATGCACCAAATGAAAGCACATAGGACTCACCAAATCTGCACCAAATGAGGGCACATAGGACTCACCAAATATGCACCAAATGAGGGCACCTAGGACTCACCAAATCTGCACCAAATGAGGGCACATAGGACTCACCAAATCTGCACCAAATAAGGGCACATTGAACTAGGAAAACTAAACTAACTAAACAACAAAAAGGAGCCCATACAGTATCCCTTAATTTTCAGTATTGAAGCATGAAGTTAACTCTCACAACATCTGTAAAAATGATCCCTTTAATAAACATCACAACCTAGCAGCTTGTTGTTGTTTTCATGCATCGACCATAAAAGTAAAAAGCATATAAACAATACAGTATAGATGTCAATACAACAGAAGAGAGAAGCCAAAGGAGACCAGATATGGACACCGAGAGGAGAAACACAAGGTGGAATGAAGTAAACATCCATGGCGGAGCGGCGGCTGTAGGGTGGCGAGCACCACGTGAAGATGTCAGAGGTCAGAGTTGGCGTGAACCTACCATTGATTAGGTTGGCATTGCCAGAGGCATTAATGCCTGACGCCCCATCCGTAGTTATAGTGGCGATGGGGCGCGAGGAGGGATGGGAGTGGTCTAGCCAGTCAAAATGAGACCAAACAGAAATGGATACACACACACACACGCACGCACACATGCACACACGCACACCCAAACACGTATACAGACAAAGTGAACAGAAATAACATGGTTATAAAGCACGGTCAAAAGATACATATTGCACATAAATGTTAGTTTTATGTACTGTGTGTGTGTATATATATATATATATATATACTGTAAATAAAGTGTATTATTATTGTCAATCTACAGCTACAGTAAGTGTATGTTGAGGGATATATTCAGGAGAATGTGATTATTGCAAACAAGTAAACACCAGACAAACGTAAAACATAAAATCGGGACCAACTAGCGATAGTGGATAGAAGCATGGTCCACAGTTAAAAATAACCAATGAAAAATAGATATACTGTATTACTGTATGACACCTATTTTGATAATAATGAATATACATTTTTTGACAGCAATTTGAAATATGTTACGTTGCAACCATGTTATTCATGTCGTATCATTCAACAGCAAATTATATATTGTGCAAAAATAAATTCAGCCTTTGCAGTTTGCAGGGTATTTCTGCCAGGAAAAAATATGTAAATAAAGGTACAATGCAAATAAGGTTTAAATAAGTGGGTGCACAAAATTAAATATGACTGAATATAGACTTGATAAGGCATGTTTGAGAAATCCCAAAACTTTGATGGTGATGCCAAATATGTCATGTTTCTATAGTAGCATGGATATTGCATGTCTTGGCTGGCATACTCTTTGGAAACATGAGATATACACCGTACCATCAAAGTAAATCAAGGGAATGTGAAATAGTGTTTTAGAGGGATGATTCAGGTTGCTTCAACTGGATAGAGACAATGTTCCCTGAGTCCTAAGGATTACAGTACAGCTAGCCCTCTTCGATAGCAGCTTTGTAACGCTGTCCTTCCAACCAACATGTTACCATTCCACCAAGTCATAACGCTGAGTTTAGAGGCTGAAAACTAATGTGTTCATTTGGCACACAAAAAATCAACTGGACTTCAAAAAGAGGGAAACCTTGACCATGAGAAAAGTGTTCCACTTTAAAACACCCAAAATAATGCATGGCTCTGATCAGGTGTCTGACTTAGTCTGGGTAGATTTGATTTGGGTTTTTGTCAGATACTGTATGTAGTTGTGTGTGTGTATATATTGGTGTGGCTGTGTGTGTGTGTGTGTGTGTGTGTGTGCAGTTTTCCAGTAAATAGATAATGTAGGAGTTAGTCCAGGTCCAGGTAGGGATTGTGAGGTGGTACTCTACCTGTATTCTTGTGGCCATCCTCCTCCCCTTCTGTAAGGTGATTTTAAAACGATAAGTGAGTAAGAACAGTAATGTACCTAAACCCACAGGTTATGTATGCTCAAAGCTGACTCATAGTAATTTCAATCAACTCAATAGAAATTCTGCAAATTGAGACTGATTCTTAAATGACTCACACAGGTGTCAGACACCTGTGACACTACTGTACCAGAAACATTAACAGCAGCTCTGCATTCACACTAGGTGGCCGATGTTGCTTCTAGTGGACAGGCTAAAATCGTCACAAAGAACACGTAATGTTCGGTATATACCCCCGTCATACAACAACAGGCACATTTTTAGACGGGCCAGTGATCAATTCTGCGCTTTTTGCCGTTATTACCACACAATCAACCACTAAAGCCAATTAGATTTGACCAGTTTGGATGTTAACCTAAAATGGCAAACACGACAGAGGACAGAGAGCATAAAACTGATGCAACAGAGGCAATGGGAAGCAATGATGGTCACCTGGAATGAACACAGCCTTAGTGCACATACTGGTAAAGACACATTGCTATTTGTTTACAAGAACATTGATCAAAAAGCTAATAGACCTGGAATGAACACAGCCTTAGTGCACGTACAGTACTAGTAAAGGCCCATTGATATTTGTTTACAAGAACATTGATCAATGGGCTAATAGCAATCAATAGTGAAATAGGGAAAAACACAAGGTTACCCTGCTGAGAAACATTAACAGCGCACAACTCAATGTGGCCCAAATGTACAACGACTCCGCGTTCAAAAAGGTAATAAAAGAAGTATGCAACAATGTCAATACACAGATATGCAGATATACAACAGACAGAGTTTAGACACACTAACCTTTCTTCTCTTTCTTCTCCTCTTCCTCCACTCCAGCGCCCAGCAGGGTAAAGATGATGCCGGTTTGGGAGTTCACGCCAACAGCCGTCACCAGCATCCGCCCTGAGCCCTCCATAACGTGTGTCCCTGGAACAAGGCAGGCAGGCGTTCCCCACGTTAGACATTGCAGCAGGGTCAGAGTCTGAGCAGGACTAAGGTGATCGTTTACATGTTACTTATAATTGTCACAACTGTAACAGAGACGCACGGAGACACAAACATGTACTGGAGAAGGCATGCAGACAGCCTCACAAGAACAAACGCTTCATCATTGTAACGGGCGGGAGCGGGCAGGGCAGGTACCAGGCGCAGGAGTTGTTAATAAACAATAGTCTTTAATGGGGAACGCACGCTAACACACACCATACATGAAACAATAACCGATAAAGGAACAAACAGAAACCCCATCCTAAATACCAAAGCAAAACCCCCCAGGTGCAAACGATACACAATCAGTGCAAACACCCGTGAGACAAGGGGCGCAGGAGAAGTGCACGTCTGGAAACCGACGGCGGGAGCACGCATGCCCCGGTAACGGTGGGAGGGGGTGAACCGCCCATTGGCGGCGCGGCCCAGACCGTTACAATCATTCTCTATTTTTCAAAGTGTGCTATGACTGACCAGCCTTTTCTACCGCTATTATAAAATATGGCATATTTTCGCTACGTTTTCTTGATATTATTGTCTTTGTAAGTCTTAAAAGTGATTAAAATAACTAGGACATAATACTGTGACTATGTAAGTGATTACAATGCAGGATGCCATGCTGCAATGGATCACATGATCAACAGGTTATGCTGTGTGAGCAATGTGCTTCCCACAGTCTTAGTAACAACCGTACATTTTTATTTGATAAGCGAAGATAAGCTAAGATAATAATTATAAGCTATTTAGATTACTGTATCAAACATGAAACAGACCACTGGCTGCACAGCAGTGCTATCCAGCGATGATATCAATTGAATGTGTTTTATGACATGCTTCATGGCACAATCAAGTATAGTATAATATTGTGTTGCATTACTCACATCTGAGTAGTACAAAAACATGAAACTCAACACCCACAATCTTTCTATTTACACTGAATGGAAAGCGTGATGAGTAACGTGTAGCTCAAGACCCAAGGACACGTTGTAGCTCCTGTCATGCATTTTTAACAGGACAGGGACACAGCAACAGCTGGGGCGATTACGTACCAGAGAGCAGCATGGGGTCCTTATCAGCAGCCTTCCTGACATGGTCAGACTCTCCAGTGAGAGAGGACTCGTCTATCTTCAGGTCGTTTCCTTGGATCAACACTCCATCGGCAGGCAGCAGATCCCCTAGAGACATACACAGCACAGGACAGATTCCTTACCTTAGTGATCCTGAAACCCTTTAGTACCAGGATAATGGTGAATATTGAATTAATAGTTATAACGAAAACACAGAGATTTAAAGATAACTAATATACAGTAACACCATTACTAGCCTGGTATAACCAGACCCAAAATTCACTATGTGAATAGGGTCTAGACATGCTCCATTTAAGATTGTTTGCAGTTGTGGCATCCTTATGGGCAAAGATGTTGAGTTAATTTTGAAATCCTTGGTCAGCCTTTAACCAATCATCATTGCATCATTACAACTGTTTGTATCGCTTCATCTAGCTCTACCACCATTTTGAAACACACGCTTTCCTTCAACGTCATCAGGCGTACGCACCTCCATGGGTACTGACCCAGGGTGGCTGTGCGAACGCTAAAGCAGACAGGGTTTCCAGACTATATTCTCAGTGAACATTGAGCTGACAGCAATAGTCAGGCAGAGCCAGGCTACATTAGTATACCAAAAAAAGAAAATAATATTCAAACCTCATTTGTCTCACTAACACAACAAACATTAAAGTTTAATTTTCATTCTGGTCATTGTTGATTCAATCAACACAAAGCAGGTTTATACAACCTTTTATAAGTAAATAAAATAAATCCCACAGAGCTGTGATCTCCAACCCTGCAGCCAACACCCACCTCCTTCACACACGCGCACACACACACACACACACACACACACGCACACGCACGCACACACACAACAACAGAAATGCAATAATGGCAACCATGACACACAATGTCAGCGTCCCTTTGTCCTGCCATTGTCTCTGCTGCTATGCACCTGGTGGGCTGCCAGATGTACAGTCTATTTTTATCTCTCGCTTCAATTTCCCTCACTTTTCACACACACACACACACACACACACACACACACACACACACACACACACACACGCAACCAGATGGCCGTCTCCTCATGCCTACCATATTTGATCTGTGCAATGTCCCCCACCACGATGTCGGCCACGGGGAGCTGTATGACCTGCCCCCCGCGGACCACCTGAAACTTCTGCTCCTGCTCGATGCGGCTCTGCAGCCCGCGGAACTGCTTCTCCTTGGACCAGTCGTTGAAGGCCGTCACCAAGACAACGCAGGCCACCGACAGCAAGATGGCCGCGCCCTCGATCCAGCCGGCCTCCGACTCCCCCTCGTCCTCCGCACCCCCGCTGGCCTCGCCGCAGGCTGCCGTTTTGGGGAGAGGAGAAGAAGAAGATACAATTGATGTCAAATTCACTAAATATCTCCTCGCATTTCGCTAGCTTACCGTGATGTGCATGCTGGTACTTCTGCACAGCCCGGACTCCGTACGGGACATAAACAAAGTAGAGAACACCGCTGGCAACAACAAAGCCATAGTACCTCGCTTTGCTTCACGGTGTGTGAGGCGGCGCTGCGAACGGACATTGTTTTGATTTGAGCTCAAAGTTAGCAAGCGTCCTCAGCAATGACCAGCCCTGCCTTTGAAGGTGCAGTAGTATGCATCTTTGGCACAACCAGTGGTCTGTTCTTCTGACGTGGTTGCCCTCTTTTGGTCAATTATCCAAAGTTGCCTACTTCAACACTAAACCACCATATACTGTAGAAATAGCTGCAATGGCCTTGTGCCAAACCATTTTCCCTTTAACAAATGAGCAGCCAGCAGGCTTCAGGCTGGGCAGGGATGGACTGCGGTGTACTTGAGAATGAATCAAGGCTCATTCAGAAGCCTCTTAACGGCCCTATGTGCTTTACCCGGGGAGCCACTGTGCTCTTTGCTCCTGGCTAGCTGGCTTCAAAAGCCCCCAGTGGGGTCGTTTGCTTCGGGCAATAAAACACAAGCTGCTTCCAGGGAGAGTGTGTACGTAGGCTTCGCATTATAACGAAAAGTCTCATTAAAACCCAAAAAAGGATTAAATGTTTAGGTTTTTTTTTTTAATAAGTAATTTTACTTTACTTTTATATAAGTAATACATCTTGTGTGCAAAGATTGAGTATTACACAATGGTATCTGCTGGGGCCAGAGGTATACGAAAGTTGGATGAAAGCTTTGTTATTTATATAGTGTATGAAATAATTGCTTCACTGTGAAAAAATTACATACATCAGTGTTATTGCTTTTCACCCTCTCTCTCCAAGTATAAATGCCAGCAAAAATAGCATGATATAATGGCATGCTAGTACAGTAAGCATATGGGAACAATAGTACCTTATAGTTTATTGATTTCTAACCCTGCATTTGTTACGTTGATGCTCATTGACATGGACTGTTTTGTATCTCTCTGTAGTCCTGATAGCACATCTGTGTACAGTGAGAGCTTTGCCTTTGACAGAAACACACACACCCCGCAGACAAATACTGTATGCACACCGAGAGGAAAACAAGAGAATTGGTGCTGTCCATGGTTCTGCTCTGTCTGATCTGCAACCAACACTACTGAAGTGTATATAACTGACATTTACTAAGTTTATGTGTATCATGTAGTATAATTAAATTAAAATGATACAAAACTAAAGTGAAATAAGTTGTGAATATACATAGCATGTTACATTGATTAAGATTCATTACTAATTGAAATGTTGAAAAAATGAAGCAGGCCTTGAATGTGTTTTGTTTAATACAAAAACAATAGTTTTGGCTTTCATACTTGACTGCTGCTTAGCCCTTTCATATGTAAATGAGAATGACGTTACCCCTCTGACATTCCTATTTTTGCCCTAAAATGCATTTTCAACCTATTAATACCAACCTAGAAAACCAGTGGTTGAAGGGGTTTGCGTCAGTTGTCTTAATATATCTCAAACACACAGTTACCGTATTACTGATTCAAAATAATTTTACTCAGCATCTCATCCACTCCTCATTTCCGCAGTGGATTATTTGATATTTGATTCAGATAGGCGAGCGGTAAAAGCGGAAGACTCTTTTTACAGCAAGTAAAAGGAGTAAAACAAGCTTGAGAGCCTCGCTGCAGATGGATTAACATAATGTCTCTATGCCGTCTCTTTGCACTGCGTCGACTGGTTATGCAGAGGACACACATTGAAAGAAGAGGTGGGTTGCATGCGGTACTGTTGCTAACTGCTGCTCATATGGTATTCTGACTGAAAACTAGACATTTGTTGTCTAGTAAAATAATAACTAGTAATAAATAGTAATAAATAGTTAGGAGAATATATCAGGCCTGGGGCTCCGGTACTGTAAAAAGAAGTTGCTTGACACCCCCCTTGTTAGCACACAAGTCAGACATAACCTAAATATCCCACACAATACAGTATAAACCATCTTAAAACTACTAATGAATGAAAACCCTTACAATAGAAAGCCTTTGCTAGATCCCTGCCTGACTAAATGTCTACCTCCAGAGGAGGTTTAAAGGATTTAAAGAAGACCATTGGTTCTTTTAGTGTGGTAATTGAATTGTGTTAGTGCAATGATTGATCTCGCTGACTCAGCACCTCATTATGGACCCTCCCTTCATTTCCTGTTTCACGGCTCACATCGCTGATGTATGGGGCTGTGAGCTCAAGGTTATTTCTCTACTCAACACTTCATTAACCTTCTTAGTACCTCTCTCGCTCACACACGCATACACGCACACACACACACACACACACACACAGTGAAGCCTCGTCATGCTCATACTGTGCACACAGACACACACACACACACAGTGCAGCTTTGTCAAGCTCATACTGTGCACACACGCACACACACACTGACACAGAAAGGCACACTTGCATACAGTGCATCTTCGTCATGCTCATAACTGTGCGCACACACACACACACACACACACGCACACACACACACAGTGAAGCCTCGTCATGCTCATACTGTGCACACACACACACGCACGCACACACACACACAACTGCCTTGCTTGACCACTGGCCGTGATGGCTCTCTCGTAACTACAGGGATGTTCTACACAAGCCTGACTACAGCACATTACAGTACGTGTGCAGTTGCCAGTGCCATCGGCTTACGGGAATGCATATGACATTCACTGAAGGCATCCACATTTTACTGTAAGACTATTATGCTCCACATGGGGCTATTTCTCTCATTGCAGTGTGTGTGCAGATACGAATGACGGTGTTAAACATCCAGCGCAAGGGGGCATTACAAGTTATATATCACATGCCTGGGGAGTCCAGGGGGTCAAGAGCATGTGTACGGCAATCAAATCATAATAACGTACAGTGCACATACCAGGAACGCCACTTACATGGATCATTTATAAAAAAATGATGAAAATAAGATAATAGCTACTGATAACTGAATGACACTCCGTGGTTTTCAGTTGAGTTTTGTGATGCAGCAACTGATTTAAAATGCTGACTAAGCTTATATGCAAAGGGGCAAAAAACGTAGAGGCGGAGCTTGTAACATCAAGGTGGATTACACCCGGATAACAAAGCAAACACACTGCAATTGTCTGTGGATGTGCATTCTCTAATGCCTCAAGGCAATTGTTACAAGAGGTGACGTGTTGAACCCACCTTCTCCACTGCTTCCAGGAGGCTTGTAAAAGGACAGGCCCAAGGAGATCATAGCTGCCACCTCCAGGATGATGAGTGTGACATCTTGAAGTGCCTCCCATACCAGCTGCAGGAAGGTTTTTGGCTTCTTTGGAGGTATCAGGTTCTGTCCAAACAATTCTTTCCGCTTGTCCAGGTCAGCTACGGCACCCGTAAGACCTAGGAAGTGATAAGAGACAGGTCTATTATGATGAGCCTATCAAAATAAAAGTTTGTTATTATTATAATTGTCATTATGAGAGCCAACCCGCACCCACACGA
>JAODOY010052793.1:0-18386 GCA_025399855.1 Forbesichthys papilliferus | reverse complement strand
TATATACTCTGTATATGATTATGTTGAGATGGTATACTCCACTTCAAATTGTATGTGTTTCACTATTGTCATAAATGTGCATAGGTAGATTTATCATACACTATAATTTGTATTTATAAATAATTATATTCTAATAATATATGCATATTGTACAATACACCACATAAATAATAACAACAATAATAAATAGTAATATTTGTTTGTCCAAGTCAATAAAATATTTATATGATCTAATTGGCATAACAATTGCGTTTACTTACCGCTAATTATGTCAGTAGTGGAGCGTCTCAATCTCTCAATCGCTCTGGCAGAAATGTTGAAATATTCCAGATAAAAGTTTGGTTGCACCGCCTTCTCAACTGATTGGTCTGAAAAGAAACATACAATTAATTTTAGCCAATATGACAATTTGATTGGTTCTCAGGCAGAGAATAGAGGGTGGGGTTTCTTTACCCATTTTATTTTCTATATCAAATAGGCCATACTAATAAGATATGAATGTATGATAGAATAAATGTATGGTAGAATGGATCATGAATAATTCAATATTGTGTGTATTTATTATCACAACCATTGCACTTTGACATACTGCATTATATCAACATTCACGTTGTCATATACATTTACCGTACAGTAATTGCGCTAAAAGCTATATATGAATGTATCATAATTAAAAGCAAATATTACATTAACATTTCACATTTTTCAATACTATGTAATGTAATTACAAGTAAGATAAAAACTGTAAAATAAGCTAAATAACAAAAAATATTAACTTTAGTTTAGTATTAACTAAAATATAAAAGCGGTGATGTCATATAATATACTCCTGATGCCGTATATTATTTACTTTCTTAAACGTTCTCCCACCTTTCTAAAAGTTTGTGTCAAGACAATTTCAAAGTTGATATAATTTCAAACTTTCTTTTTGCTTTTTGCTGTTATACTTTATTCGTTTTTTGAGTTACAATTGCTTTTGCATATGTTAATATTTTGAGTAGGACACTATTATCCTTTATGAAATGTATTTTTTAAATGTAGCTACAAATCCCATTTTTCTGTATCAAAGAGAACCACTAGTAATGTTTAATGGGTTACGCAGTAGTGCGGTAGGTGACCTGAGTACTAACAGAGTTAGTAGTGCACATTATTTTACGGTATTAGTCCAGTATCCAAATTGCCACCATTAATTGCTAACCTAAAGTTTTCTAACAACAAGTTTTTAAAGTGACATCGTTTGATTTGTCTTGATTTCATAATTTGCTAAATACAATCAGATATATTTTAGGACTGAAGCCTGAGGGGGGGTTAATGCTGGCCCCAGACAATACACATCGTCTATTAAATACATGTGAGCGCATAATTTATGTATGCTTCCATTAAGAAAATCCTGAGGAATAATTTACATTTCAAGAGTTTAGATCGGTTCCATGTCAACCCAGAGTGTGTAACTGAGCATGAGGTGAAACAATACATTATATGTGTAAACTTAAAGCAATATGGATTATTCGCCGTCATTTAAACACATTTTCTTTCTTTACATTACATATTGGAGAATGTACACCAGTGCTTCAGGCAAACATCTTACTCACACCTCTCTCTTCATTTAGTCTGGTGGACTCAATAAAACAGTAAACCTTCAGTAAGTATTGCAGTATATTAGTTATTAGGTACTGTATAAACTTGTGTCAGCCACAAAGAGCAAGAAAGGTTGCAATGTATACTGTAGAATAGGCAACACATTTTATTTAGCCTGTTACCTACCCTTCACATTCAGATATACATAGCCTTAAAAGCATTACTCTAGGTTCTAATCTTAAAGTGATGTTTTTTTAGATCTAAAATGTGATGTCTCTCAGAATCTTCTGTTGTTCTGCACTGCACAATGCAGACCAATCTCTTTGCCCGGTCTTACTTTGTCGTAAATCTACTCAGTGGTTCAACTGTATTACTATTTGTGAACAAGCAGCTTATATAGTATTGTCTGTTAATAAGAGCTATGGGGTACAGATGAGAACAGTAGAGTCTGCTCAGGCGGTTTACAGATGTAAACCACAACAAGGACCAAACAAACATATTTATCTCGTCTCATCTGTCTCTCTGAGGTTTGCCTTCTTTAAATGACTTCTTCTCTGCTCATTGTTTCGTCAAAAAGACGAGCCTAAAGCCTGCTGCTGATTCTACTGGGTTGGCCTTAGGTTTTAGATTTATTTTAATATACAAACTGTAGCTGTATCTGTAAAACTGAGCATCTGTAACAGTTATACTTCATGTGGAAAATATCTTCAATGTCTGACAGAACAGGCCTAATGCTATTCTCCTCAAAAGTGTGGATGTAATGTAGGCCTGACAAAACCAGTACGAACATAATTGTGAGTGCTTAGAGACCAACTGTGGAGGCAAACTGTTTGTTTTTGCTTGGCAGCTATTTCGATGGAAAATACCTGAGAGTGAGGACTCCCTCATTAGTCAGGCAACCAGCAAGGTAGTTTTCTACCACACTGTGTCATTACTGGAAGAGAAAAAGCCTGACAGTGTAGGCCAGTATAGAAAACAGAAGGGTGATTCATTTTGTTGAGATATCTCCAGCTTCCTCTCACTTCCTCATTCTCTCCTACACTGGGTTTCCCTCTGTATGAAGAAGATGTCCTTTTATTACACTGACACTTTAACATCCTATTATATTCAATGGACGTATATGAAGGTCCTAGCTTATATACTGCCTCCTGCCTCTGCTTGTCTTTAGAAACACTCAGTAAAAAGCCAGTGGAAACAGAATTTACAGATTAAAGACAAATGACATTCTACCTATTGTGAAAACAAGGCTGTTACATCATTAGTATTCAGTTAACCACTTTACTGAAATAACAACAAAAAAGGAATGCCCTTTGACTCATCTTTTCTAAACGATCTAGGTTATTTTTAGTTTATGGTAGGAACATTGTGTAACCAAGATGGCACATTTGGTGCTTAACATGCAGTACACAGTTCTGCGTTCGCCAATGCATGGCGTACAGTGTGCGCACATATAAAATATCCTGTACACAAGAAGCAGTGGATTCAAGTCAAATACCACACTATCCCTTGCATTAAACAGAAATATGTGAGGGGTGATTTTGTCCAACACAAGTTACAGTTGCAAGTACACTATTACAAGGGGCAGGCTGGGGTTAGACATCTCGCTCAACGTTGCAGGTAGGCCAACTCCGGCAGGGGTTCAAACATTCAGATGACTACACTATCCAAAGCCCCCCCCCCCCCCTCTTCCCACCTTCCCCCAAAACAAAAATAAAACAGTAACAAACAAACAAAGAAAGAAAAAAGTACATTACACTAACCCGCACCAGTCAACTCAGAGCATATGAAGTAAACATATCCAGTATCGCGGCTCCATGAAAGGTGTAGAACAATTATAACATTATAAATTAACTGTGCAAATCTACAAGGAACAACCTTTAAAAAAAACTAAAAATGTGGAATTTAACAAGTGGAAAGGAAGATTTGTTATTTTGTATTTCAGTCAAAGCAATTAAAAAAAAAAAACAATCTATAATGGCATCCAATCTCTGAGCTGTGTTATTCATGCAGGGCACTAGAATCAGATTGCTAATGTTAAAAGAACGACAGCACATTATCAAATCTACGGTTAAATCGAATTTTCTACATTGCACTTCATCTCACTTGTGTGATATACCATGATCAATCTTCAGTGAAACATTTAGTATGCATAATGCTCATAAAGAGTGATTATAATGTATGCTTGTGATATGTGCACTCTTTAAAACTAAAGAACATAAGCATGGCTAAGTGTGTTTAGTGTTTACCTCTGGGGATTTTCTTTTTCCTTGCCATTTAGGATCAGGACAAAACCCCTCATCTATACATTAAAATTATAAAAGCATGTTTTGTTTTCCAACAGAGGTGATTATGTATGCGTGTATAAGCCCCTAAATAAAACAAATACAAGTGTAGCAATATAGGCCATAAGACTACAATATTTTAGGGCTTTGAACCATCCATGAGGTATACAAGGCTTTATTGCAGATTTTTCTCTGAAACATAGTTATATTATAGAACTGTGTTTCAGAGAAACTTTAATAGGACAACTTGCATATAGAAGTAAAATTGTTATTCTTTATTCTCCAACATGGCCATTCTGCAGTGGTTTAAATCAGCAGTCCTCCATCTTTTCAGCTCGCGAACCCCCAAAATAACAGTGCCAGAGACTCGTGACCCCCGCTATCCCCAGATGTGGTAGAAGAAAAACAGCCATATTATTATTTGATAGTATTTGAATTCAGGCTAGTAGCAGAATACATCAAAGTAATGTATAAACTGTACTATTAACAATTATGGTTAAATTATGCCATTTGAATAATTTTAAATTGTTATTTAATTTCTGAAAATCATCCTGTGACCCCCCCTCATCTGTGTCTCGCAACCCTCAGTTTGAGAACCACTGGTTTAAATCACCATTGGAAAATAAGAATTGTTGTAAAACATTTTGAATGTGCACAGATACTGTGTGGCTATATGCCATGAAAAATATATGATGCCTGCATTAGAACAGTAAAATATAATGTTGAATTCTTTGGTATTTTTTAAATAAAAGCTCACAATTAAACTAAAACCATATATTGAATACTATTAAAATCAAGTATATAAATGGTTTTATATTGAAGCGCAGATAAGGAAATAGTCCGTATTGCATAGCTGATTCAGTGAGAAAAAAGTACTGTAACACTATACAGTACATACCTACATGTAAACAGCTCCATAACATGTAAATACAATAATACCAAGAATAGAGTAACTCCATAGCAGGACAATGGTGTCATGTGGTGCATCACCATGTTTTACAATATGCCCTGACCATGACCTTGACCTGCAATGCCACCGTCCCTATAGCCTCCATTTTGTTATTGCAACGCTATTCGGTTTTGAGCAATATTGAGCATTTGCACTACTCTAGGTGCGCAGTATAATTCTGAGATTAAACATGATGTGTTGCCATATTGGCCTGAAGGATGCAATAACATACATTACACATGTGCAGTGTCCAATCAAATTGGAGGGCATAATGAGGGGAAGGATAGCCAAGTGATTAGAGTGATTCGTTCCCAGGTGAAAACTAGTCGATTTGACCTCCAACATGGCCGACCTACATGTAAACATCCTTGCCTAACCCACCTGCTGTTTACTTATTTTAGTTGTATTAAGTCTAAATCTCTATAGATAAATACATATTTTTTACTAATATTACTGTGTGTATTTGTATTTCCCTAGGAATACCCTGCATGAATCAGAAGGTTAAAAAATAATGTATACTGCATTGTGAAAGTTGGATAAGTATTTGTATAAGTACATTTGAACAAAAGTAAAACAATGAATACAATAGACTGCTAGACCAGAATCAGGACAAAGCTTTGTAGTGATGTGTTCAATAAGTAAATGTAGTGCATAGTGTGCACTTGTGTAAGTAATAAAGTGTGCATTTGTTTGGGAAATGTTGTTTAGTAAGTTAAGTACTGAACACAAGATAATTAGGATTACTTATTAAATAATAATACACTCAGGTTTCCAACAATGATTTGTCTTCCTATCTCATTGGTTGCATGTGAATAACAGTAAATATTTTTCGTGTATAGAAAATGTAATCAACATACAGTATTTAGATTGCACCAAACAAATACTGGATAGACTAATTTACTGAATGGTCTTTACGCGCACTTGCACATTTTGCATAGAGATATCTAGAGATTTCTAGCCTTAAAATAAGCATACAATTAGGACCCTCTTCAAGGATCGTATTGTGAAATATTTTAACTGTTATTGCTCAAGGTTTGAGCAATAAATCAACTACAAAGTTGTTACACAATATTAATTTCATAATGTATACTTCACGTGAAAGCCGTGAGAAGTCGTGCAAACAGGTCTAATAGCATAGTCTACATTTTACAAGACAAAATATGTATTACGTCAGATTATTGAGAACTACTGAGATACATATTTCAAAATATAATATTAGATTCCTATAAAAATGCCTGCTGCGGTTTCATACATCTTAAAAATGGTAGAGCCCGTGCTTTTAACAAGGCTGTAGAAGATATGCATACCAATACTATTGAATGTCAAATCTAAGCAAAGCTATCAGGTCTTTGTAAATTATACAATACGTTTCTGGAGTAGCCTACTCACCTGTGCGATGTGCTCATAAATGGCTTATGAATCCATTTGACATATCACAAGCTGTGTGCGTTCTTTAAAGTGACACACAGTGACACAGAAAGGCAGGAAGTAAGATGTAATACAGAGCCAGCCATCCTCTGTAGTATTGTATGCTGAGACGCATGTACTGTAGACATATTAAATAAAATATGCATGCACACACACACACACACACAAAAGCAGGAGGACATTTACCATGTGTGAAGATAATTTAAAGAGCATGGCATTAAAGCAATCGAAAATTGAATGCTACTTACAAGTGAATTTGGGACACTGGTGGTCTTGTGTTTACAGGTGTGTGTGTGCGCGTGTGTCCATGTGTTTTACTGTATGGTGCCGTGGAACACCTGCATGCACTGTATTGCACCAGTTTGTGGTAAAGAGTTTATTATGCCTCACTATAACACCATGCAACATACTGCAAGTACTGTATATCAATAAACTTTCTTTATTATGGTAAATACTGTACATATTTTTATTCATGATTGAGTTCAAAGCGTTGGGTGAAATATACAGTATATACCCCATATAATTAAAAAGAAGAGAATACAATGGAGTAGACAAATTAGACTAATGTACATTATCATTTAAAGAACATATAACAGAAAGATGTACAAAACATTATTTTATTTTACAATTCAGTGGATCCTCATATGCACACATGAACACATCTTGTGGGGTAAATTCATCAATAGTTATATTTACATTCTTTGTGTACAAGTGTGTGCGCGTGCGTAAAACCCACTGTAAAACACATTTCAGCATGAATGCAGAACACTGTTAATCAACTGAAGCAATGCGGCGGTGTTCATGCAGTGCAGTGATTCCCTTGTTTAGCTAATTCTCAAAATCCAAACAAAAAGCCTATTCACAATCATGCAAATGTCATAGCAGGTTCTCTCTCCTGTCTTACGCGCTTCTCTCGCTTTCATTGTTATCTCTCCTCCTCCGTCTTCTTATTTTCATAACTACTTCTCTCCCCCCCATCTCCTCTTTCTATCTCTCTATCTCTCTCTCTGTGTGTGTTAAAGTTGCCGAGGGAGTGTCGATGGCTTCTGTCTCGGTCGTCCTCGTGGAGGCGGCCCTGCTTTGGCTGCTGGGCTGTGATAAAGAAATGAAAAGGCGAGACGTTTTCACAGCAATTACTGCACTAAAATGAAGTACTTGTAAAACACATAACAACCATGAAGGTCACAGTGTCACTGAAGTGAATAGAGTTCAGATTTGTGGACAGGGGACATTTTCACAAGATAGAAGCTACTAGTTATTTTACCGTTCACACTGGCAATATTGCTTTGTCTTCAGTGGCTGTTTCATGGTATTCAGCTTCCGGAGCCTTCTCTATAGTACACAGGAAGAGGCCATTTCACTCGTCTTCACTACAACATTTATTCTATCTACCCATCATTACACATTTCACACAATACATTGTATATTTCTTAAGACTTTCCAAACAGTCGCACCTTCATTCTTTTGGTCCTCTGGTGCAGGACGGTAAGTGAGACCACCAGCACAATCAGGACCAGACAACCTGCTCCAATTCCTACCCACATCCACAGGGTGAGCCCCAGCCACGTTTTACTATTGCCGGGCTGTGGTTCAGGTAAGCCTAGTAGATTCATGAAAGATTACATTAAGCTTTCCATAGATCTCTTAAGGTATTACAATGAGTTTAGCAAAAGAAACACTGTTTCCCTGAATAAAGACTACATTTTTCCTATATCAGGCACATAGCTATATCACAAAAATGGAGAATCCCTGCAGTACCTACAATCCATCATTCCCATAAGCCCTTCAAATCAACTTAAGAGAATTAATTAATAAATTATGATTGTGGTTCCAAGCTATACATACAGTTGAGGCAAGTCTGTTTAGTTGTGGCTGAACTTTGTGGCATAAGTTTGGAAGGAGGTGTAGTTGCTGGAGATGGGATTAGAAAACACAGACAGCAAAAAGCATATTGATTATTACAATGTCCTCGCTATTGTAAGCATATATCGTGAACATCAGTGCTAGCTGAACAGTACTGGTACAAAAAAGCTGTATATCACGCTTGCAGTGGGAAAACACATTGTTTTCATTAAAGCTGGAGATGAACTTGGCATCTCAGTGTCATTGACTGGTCTCAAACCATAACAAAGTAAAGAAAAACTGCTAATTCTGTGTTCCAACTCCTACTCCTCTCCAGTCTACTTCTACTATACCATACGCTAGCTCAACACCTCATTTTGACATTTGGGATTCACTAAGGCTTCGGAAGACCGATACCAAGGTCATATTTTAACATAATATAGATATCATGTGCAGCTTTAAGTAATGAACATTATAGTTTTTGCTGCTACAGTGTAAAAACCGGGTCCAAGCCAACGTCTTACCTTCCATCTTGACAGTGAGAGGCTTCTTGTACGTATTCTTCTCAAAAGAGAACGTACACTGCCATGTTCCTTGGTCTGAGCTGAGGGGGATAAGGTGCACTGTACTGTCCCCTGGCCAGGGATTTCCATCGGGCTTCTCCCACTGCACCACTGGTTCCGGTAGGAGCCCTCGTACCTGGCACTGCAGTGTTGCCCCACCACCGGAGGTGCTCACTGAGGCTAAACAAGAAAGAGGTGTGGGGGATCGGGGGTGCATATGTATGCTGAGACTCGATGCTGTCAACATCTCAGTAATGCTATATCCGTTTCATTACAGTATAAGTGTCACGGCAGGATATACACAGCTGCAGCTAATACTATGTGTAACTGCATTACATTTGGGTAACAATACCAGCTACTATGTTTATTTGGTCTAAACCAAGCTCCATTATCTCCACCTGTGTTCACCCTGCTAAGAGTTTTGATTAGAAAGCAAACTGTATGTGACCATCGCATGCTTTATGCTGTGAACATACTGCAGCAAACGTTTTTGGATGTGGTTTTTGTATTCTTTTACTCTAAATACACCTAATGTTCTATTCTACTGCCTGACCTGTTTCTATAAAGGACACATGGTAGTCATGAAGAAATGTAATGCTTTCAGTGTTTAATGTTGAGAATAATAAATGCTTCAGCTAGTACTGTGGTACGTCCTTATACCTGTGACCGTGTACAGGTGCTGTGTGCGGGACTCCCCAAGCACAGAACAGGTGTACGGTCCAAGATCTCCTTCCTGCACTGAGTTGATGTACAGAAATGCTCCCCTCGCACTTGACCTTGTACACACATCATGATTTCCTACACCATGTGAGAAAAAAGTAATTTTATGTAAGTAAGATCAGGTGGTCAATATGTTTCCCATAATGTTCAGTAAAGAAATCAGATACCTCTGAGTTGGGTGCCAGACTTTCCATTGATGGTAAAAATGTTTTCTTCGTTAAGCTTCCAGATCATGTCCTTGTTGGCAGTATTAAGTCCACAATGGATTTTGCTGTTCCTCCCTAGTTCAGCTTCAACCAGTTCATCTGCAGCAGATAGAGTGCCGAGCACTGGCGACAGAGGATTACAGTACAGAATGTGTTTTTGCTTCAGTTATACTGATGTAGACATAGCCTACTGTAAGAATTGTTTGTGGGCACATATCTCTTATTTAGATTTTAGGTTTAAAAACTTACCAAACACAAACCACAAAATGGTCTTCATATCCGATATTGGATCTGAAAAATTGCTGAGAAAAGATATATTTTTGACTGATGGTAAATACATTTCAGAGAAATGCCACATTGAGTTACTTTCTCCTTCTCATTTGCCACAGTATTACATTTTTAAATTTTACTACACTTATATGGGAAAAACAAGCTATACATATTTTTGATAGTGTATCTTCTTAGACAAGACAACTGAGAAAAAGATTAAATATATTTGAAAATGACACACCATTAACTGCTCGTTATAGGCCTATGAACCATGTAGCATGTGGAAACGGCTCGGTTTCAGAAACAAAGGTAGGCATATTTTATTAATTGCATGCTTACATTTTTTTTTTAGTTTGCTATATAATGGAGCAAAGAATAATTAAGATATGTATAGCATATACTGAAGTTATATTATTCATAGCAGGTCAATTTATGGAGGTTTGAATGCCCCCCAAATAGACTGCTAAATAAACACAATTACAAATAAACATATCAATAATATTATGAACTTTGATTTATCTAAGCATATACAACCTAAATTATATTTTATGATTGGCCCTGTCCCCAAATTTGCTCTTTAGCATTTACACTTACACTAGCATTTTCTGCTCTGAGGAAAAAAGAGAATTAATCAAATAAAACTTAATTTGGCTTGTGATGGTAGGCTGACAGTAGTGCACCCATCTTGAGATTTTACATAATGGGATCTATCCCATCAAATAAAATGTAAATATATATATATATATATATTTATAGTAAACTTACCTATATTTGCCAACACATATGTATATGTGTGCTATTCAGAAATGTTCAAAAATATCTTTCTTGCTGCTTCCAGTTTATCAGAGACGACTGTCAGGATGTCAAGGCGGAAGACAGAAAAAAAAAGAACAAAACAAAAAGTACTGCAGCTTGGAAAGTTGTAGGGCAAAGCACATGCAACTTTGTGGGTTTGCAATGCCTTTCTTACAAAGTAGGTCTGGGATTGCAATCTAGATTTAACAAACACTTAAACATTAGTTTAAAAAATTATCTTAAAAGATTTAGGTTACCAATTCACTAATGAAAACACACATTAAACAATTATTTTAAAAGATTAAGTTAGCAATTCCAAAATGAAAATGCACAAGCGAATATTTTAAAAATATACTTTGTATCACAACACCCCAACTCAAATCACAAAGGCAGAATGGCAGAAAGACACGTCTTTATTTGTCAGAGCAAAATAAAGATAAAGGACTTTTGTGGAAAAAAATAAAAACACCCAAATGTCACCCTCACCCCGCTTTATAAAGAACAAACCATTTTTGTTTGGTATTTGATTTTATTTCATTTGCCCCCTAAACACACATCTGAACAGTCTATTTTTTTTCTTTCAGCTCTTGAACAGTTATTTAATTTCTCGCTGAAATGAACAGAGCCAGAAGAGGTTGAAGGTGGAGCTTGGATGAAGTGTTGACATCAAAGCTGCCACTGTCCAATAGGAGAGGGAGGGGGCAGTACTCACCAGTGCCAATGTTAATAAAACAGACAGAAAACGGCAGAACAGCCTACAGCAACAAAAGTCCCTCACTATTTTTTTCCCCCTCCTGTGTATTCAGGTGTCGAGGAACCTCTCCCGTCTGCGCTGTTAAAGATGTGTACAGGATCTATCTGAGAAGTTTTATTTACAACTTCGTCATGTCCGTTCCAAAGCATGTCAAGGCATTCTTAGTAGCGTGGTGAGATGTGATTATACGTGTTGTGAGCGTTCACACTCGTCTGCTCATTCAGATACTCTCCGGTAGAAGTAGAGGTAACCCAGGTCTTTGGGTGGCTTCTCTGAGGCACACACTTTCTGATCATTGAAGATGACCCACCTGGGGTGGGAAGAAGGGAAACAGACAGAGCCAGCCTTTGAGTGTCAACGGACATGGATGCCCAAACCTGCTGACATACAAGCCTGCAGCTAGCACTTTGTGATAACGTCACACTAACAGCTAGTGAATGACGACACCAATAGAACTTGGCTGTGGAGCCATCTAGTGAGCCACTGGCATCTAACGAATATGTTGAGATATACAGTATTTTTACACCAACACACACGCACACACAATACTGTGAGCAATGTAATAATCACTGCTTAAATATAGAGTGAGGCTGTGACAATTGTTTATCAAATTAAAAACACTACCACGGTATATTTTGGATTTTGGTCAGTAGATTGTGGAACTGTGAAACATTCAGGTAACATAGTATGCGAGCTACAGTTATAGAGTATATATTGTATATAGTTACATACCATTTCACTACTGGCAACGTGAGGGCACATCTCTAGACCTCTTTTTTAGGACAGTGAATCAATTACAAATCCCTAATTTGATCTTGCTCTAAGAGAGCACATTCTTAGTTCTCACTCTAGTACTAACCACAGCGTGCGCACACACACTATTAGTTTGCACTCTTTAAAAATGTCTGCAAATAATATTCAAAAGCTTGGTGTTACATTTTTTTTTAAAACAGCCCTAGTAACCTGTAATGTGTTTTGCCAAGCAAAACCTTCAAACCTCTCTAACCCCAACTCGTGTGACCACGACGGGTACTTACTGATGGTCCTTCTTAATATGGCAGACATAGTGACCACACATTGTGCTCGTCCCCATGTGGCTGATGAATGCAAACAGCTCATATTCTAGATCACAGAGACAAACCAGTTAACTGTAGTACAGCACATAACAGAATGACAGTAATATACTGTACATCTCTACATGGAATCAACACAAGTTGATACTTCTAATATACTATACTAGGTCTGTCACGATAACGATTTTAGCTGGATGATAATAGTGATAAACAATATTATTGTCATTTATAAAGCATTTCATGACACTGATATAACAACATAATAGCATAATAATGATTGTAGGCTACACTCTTTAAAATTCTTACGATTATTCGACCTCTAAACACATTAACTGCAGAGTCCAGTCAGCAGTTAATGTGGTACATTTCTAATCTTCAGACATAATTCAACAAGAAGAATAAAAGACCACAGTGGAATGAGTGACTAAATAAAGATTCTAGAGACGATGCTGAACAAGAAAATACATCTCAATAAGAATGCCATATTGTCAGAGGAGCAGAAACTTCATCCAGTATTTCAGGATGAAAGCGACTAGGGGTGCACAATATATCGATTCAGTATCGTTATCGCAATATCACGTTGCGCAATATCATATCGAAAATGTTGCAATATTTAGTTTATTTTGTGGAGAGATGTGTCCATTGGCTGTATGGCTTAGTTGTGTTTGATTTATACAGACGTAAGATGTGTGGCTGAGGAGTTCATGACATAATAGAGATCGAAAATAAATATCAGTGGCCAAATAGATAAATAAATTACTGTTGTTGTATGATGTGTTGTTTTCATATGTCATGAATATATTTTAATGCCTTTTCCCATAACCTTTGTGATTTTAAAATATCTAAATGAATATCGATATTGCAATTTTCATGATCAATATCGCACAATATCACATTTGATCAATATCGTGCACCCATAAAAGCGACCCAGTTCAAATATGTTTGGGAAAGTCTCCAAAATATATCTCCCAGGGAGACTGTTGTGTGCCATGTAATGCAAACGCAATATTGTTAACATTAAGAGCGGTAAAATGTCAACTTACTATAATAATATCCAAGGTTTGCAGGGATACTTCCCCACGTTTTCACATGTAGAAAGCGCCACAGAATTTGAAACAATGTTGTTCCATTATTGTCATGTGACATCAATTGTTCACTGTGATTGGTTAAAACAATGTCATTGCTTGGCCAAGTATTAAAAATAAACTTTAGAGCGAATAAAACAAATGCCGCATTTTCACATCATTTCTTCCAAGCATACTGGCTGAAATTGTACAGTCGTCGGTAAAAACACCTATTATCGGCCTCGAGGAACACTTCACCTGTCGCTGTCCGCACTGTGTGTGTGGAGCGCTGCCTGTGAGCAATCAGATGGTGAGCACAGAAGCAGTGCCAACATGGCTGACGTTCTTATGTCTGCTATACGCATGTAAACAAACAACGAACAATATCGAGGTCTGAAAAATGAAGGAGGTCATGTCCATATATCGCACCATAAGTCGATATAGTAATTATCGTGACAGGCCTATAGTACTATTTAACAAAAGGTACTGACTTTATAAGTCAGTACCTATAAGTATAAGATAAGTGTCTACCATATTTTTGCTATTCCCACTAGATTTTGACTTCCTGAACAGCAAACATTCCCAACCCACCACTGTTCTGGGACTCACTTCCTGGTCCATCTCTGACACGTGGTCCAGGTGGGGGCTCCCTGCTCCCTTCACTCTCCCCTGCTGAGCGGCCTCCCTCCGACACCTCCATGGACTCCAAGTCATCCAGGTGAGAGAAGATCCAGTCCACAGCCCTTTCCAGGACATTACTCTGGAGCAAAGGCGGGTGACAACCTTTTAGCGCTTCTGGGGCAGTTCAACCTTATTTAACCTGTGGCACTCAAAACGTGCCTCAGTTTATGTACACTAAAAAGGTGGGAGGGTATCAAGACTTCCCAATCCCAAATATTACTGCTCACATCACAAGGCAGTACAAACTCCTCAGGTTATTGGAATTTCCAGTCTGTTTTTGATTTTGATGACATTTTTTGTAAGAGCCATTGTTTCCACTGATATAACGTGTAGCTGCAGACACAAACAACATTTTCAATGGCTGGATACATTACATTGAAAGAATTCCACACGTCACACACACACACGTGTCTCACACACGTGTGCGTACATACGAACACACACGTACCTGTCACACACACACACACGCGCCTCTCATGCACGTGTCACATGCACACGTCACACAAAGATAAGAACCAAACCAAAGATGGATGCTAATGATTTTGCTACTCACCGTGGCTCTGAGTGCTTTGGTAGCCTGGTCTCGGCTGAAGCCCATGGAGACGATGGTTGCTAGGTGCTCCTCAGACAGGCTCTCTGTAGGCGTGGTCCCAGGGGCAGAGCTGCAGCCAGGCAACACCAGGGGGGCGGAGAAGTCTAAATGCAAACACACGGTGGGGAACACTGTGAGAGCAGCATGGAGACATGACGACACAATCCCTGGAGGTCCATAGCACTCCGTATACCTGGGTCATCCATATGGCCCATAACCCAGTTCATGGCAGCATCGATTCCAGTGTTGCCGGTGTAGTACACAGCCTTTTTGCAGGCCTCCAGTGGGAATCCCATCTCGCATAGCTGGGACACAGTGGAGTCATCTAGGACAGGGGCTGAAGGGGAGGGTTGAATTACTTGGATGTACACGCCTATATTGAGAGACGTTAAGTGGTTTTTCTTCCTGTAATGCTTATGACATTTTGAAAAGATTTATCTATACTGTATATTATACAACTCAAATTAAATTAATCTTTTTTATTGTGTTCAATCACATTTCTCATTGTATTTATCAATAAAAAGGGGGGGGGGGGGGGCATATATTAAAGTAAAAAAAACAAAAAAAAATTTAAGTGCTAGAAACTAGAAGGAATTTAGAGACCATGTAAGTCAATGAAAATCAGTGACTTGTAGCAACGACAAGCGAAATAACAGTATATTCACACTGCCAGTGACAGCCAGCTACAACGTAATAGACCGCCATCATTCATTTCTACGAGCACCATTAGACCATGAATGGAGTTAAGCTTGCAAACTGCTCTTGCATGCTGCTCTGTACAGATCACATTACATCAACTCCCAGCCTCAGAAGAGCTGACTTTTTTTTGTGCAACATCTCAGCAGCTTGAGGTTACTGGTGTTAACAGATAGCTTAATAATGATTTAATGGCTCTACAGTTGCCAAACCAACGTGGACACAACCAACTCACGTCAGCACACTACATGGAAGAGGGGGCGGGATGAGCAGTGGCTCATTTGCATTTAAAGCAAATGTCAGTGAAACAGAGAAATGTGGACATGACTGTATAAGCGGTATTGAGTAGTGTGCTGTTATACCTAATCTATGTAAAGGTGCTTTTACTGTCACATACACATAACATGTAGCGAAATGTATTCTCTTCATTTAACCCGTCCTTCAAGGGAGCAGTGGACAGATATAGCCACTGTGCAGCGCCCGGGTACCAACTCCACATATATGTCTGGTCAACGGCACTGACAAACATTTTAAACTATGAAAAAACACTAGTTTCTCTAGATCTAGCTGTACAAACAAAATATGTACTGGAATATTAAAAGCAAACTGAAGAAAATGTAAAAGTTTTCAAAATAAAAAAATAAAAAACATTTAAGAAATAGAAAACAGAAAAGTTAGAAAGAAAGAATTAACAATAAGGATTTGGGCAGATGTTACAGTCTTCCGGGAAGGAAGGAAAGAGCAGAAACGACAGACAGACTGACACAGCAGTGGGGAGTAGAGTGAGTCGTCCTCCTCGTTGCCGTGGGAACCCAGGATACCTTTGACCTCCACGTCAGGGGTCATGAGAGGGGGCGGGGCCACCTCTGGAAGAAGCTCCTCCCCCGGTTGCTGCCCAGTCCCTCGCAGTGCGCTCAGATCTAGCGTGTCGGGAACGTCGATGCTTACGTCTGCATGGAGGACAACATGCACAATTTAAGCTATCCAGGCCTCCTAGTGATAATCTAAATCAGTGTTTCCCTATCTTGGTCCTAGAGGGCCGCTGCCCTGCATGTTATAGACTATGCATACACTGCTATAAACTAAAGTCTGCATCTGATCAGTATTTGGCCTCTCAACCACATGTAAGCGGTGCATCCGATCAGTATTTGGCCTCTTATCCACATGTAAGCGGTGCATCAGATCAATATTTGGCCTCTTATCCACATGTAAGCGGTGCATGCGATCACTCTTTTGTTTGATGTGCACTGTTAGCAGTTTACATCAGAGAATAGATCTTAACAGAGATGTTCCAACAGTGGAGCTCCCACATTTGATTTTTGAAAGGAGGGGGGCAACTTTCTCAGATCAGAAGCGTTGTATTTTGCTTCCAATGAAATGCATTATTATGCTCAATCTTGCTATAATTCTAAAATCTTTGGTTTACATACGCGATATTTGAGAAATGGAGGACGTAGACAGCCTTTAAACCTTGCTAACTTTACATGTTTACATACAGTTGCTATCCAACTATAATGACGAGCAGAGGTTCAGAGTGTACTATGGAGGTCACTGACAACATTTCAGAACCAGTAGTCAGGCTTCTGATTGGCCAAAACGGTTTTAAAAGGTTAGGATTATAATCGCCGGTTGCTGGCTTGGCATGCCCTTGACAGGTTTACAATGTATTTTTGCGTTTCTGTGTGGACATTTAAAAAAAATAAAAACATTTATTTCACGTGTGGTGTGGAAGTACATTTAAAAAAAAAAACGAATTAGAAAAACCTCTGTTTTACAGTTTCAGAGTGTGCGTTTGGACATAGAGTGTGATGTCTCCCTGCTCCAACAGATGATTCAAATAAATAGCTTGTAGACTTAATATAACAAACAGAACTACACAAGCTAATCACCAGCTGAATATTGCTAATTTATCAATTTTCCATAACAGAATCAGAAGAAGAAATAAGAAAAAGAAAATTTGTATTTCAATAATGGCTTAACAGCTCACCCAGTTTTTTGGGGACCCAGTCAAGGCCAAAGGTGAACTTCTTAATTTGGATGATGAGATGGTCAGGAAAAGAAGCAAAGCGGGTCGTTCTGGTCAGAAATGGGACAGAAAGAGTCATCCATCTACACACATGGCGTGTCACAGAGAGAAAGACTCCTCCCATCCCTACTTACTTGGTAGCAGTGGTCTTAGCCTGCACGGCAGAGCTCCAGAAGTCTGAGAGGACCTCTGGTTCGCTGAGGGCAGCCATGCAGGCTGTGAACGGGATCTGGGCTCGAACAGTAGGACCAGGGCCTGATGAGGGGTCTCCCTCCTCACGGCGGCGTTCTGCCTCCTGGAGCTCCTCTGTAGGAGGAGACCACCCAGGAGGATTATTGTGCTCTAAATGTGTTTTCCATCTCCGGTGTTAGAAGCCTCCAGGAGTCTCACCTGTGTTAGTGGCCTGGTCCATGGGCACAGGGAGCTGAAGGATATAATCCACCCTCTGTGTGTACTTGGCCTTCTGCGACTGTTGACACACAATCCTCTCCTCTACCAGGAACCTGAAGGCTTCAGATGGGTTGGGTCCAGAGCGACAGTTCCTCTGGAGGGTACGGAAAAAAACCACCTGAATGTAGGGTAACGTTTGGTAGAAGGAATGATGCCTGAAGATAGGGTTACACTGAGTGTGACTTTACCTCCACCATGTTTATGAAGTGCAATAAAAACTCCTGAGCATCCTGCTGACGATTGGTTGAGAACTCAGGGTGACCCCGCCCCACAAGTGCTTTAAACATGCGTGGTGCTATGCCGACCTGGTCTCCCTGGAAACAAACAAATCAATCAATCAATCAATCAATCAATCAATCAATCAATCAATCAATCAATCAATCTTTATTTATATAGCACTTTTCATACAAATTCATG
>JAODOY010052783.1:0-18387 GCA_025399855.1 Forbesichthys papilliferus | reverse complement strand
CCCCCCCCAACCCCCCCCCCCCCCCCCCCCCCCACCCGCCTTAGATTTGTACGCATCTGAAAACAGCATGTTCTGGGAATAGAACTAAAACACAGATGAATTTATAAACAGACCATTAACTGACTTATTTTACCAAGATCCCAGTGGCACAGCCTTCACTGCCCCTGTCACTTATGTATGAGTATGGAAAATAACGTTGCGCTCCGTGAAGCACGAGGCTCAGCCAGGTATCTACGCACTCTATAGGTTCTAGCCTTCACAGTAAATCCTCCGTCTGCAGGAAGGCTTTCACCATGGCTTGACCTGGCCTGTGCCAAACAGTGAGTTAATGGTGGCCCCTGTATCCTGCAGGTGCTGCTTGTGCACTGGGAGAGCTGGGAGCTGCTAACAGAGGCGGCTGCAGAAGACTCTGTTGGAGTATGCGTGAGGTAAGTGGTGGAGCTCCACAGCGTATGGCGAAGGCAGGAGCCAGCAGCTCTACTGCGTAGTGCAGGGACACGCAGCTGCCAGAATTATTATTATTATTATTTTATTATAATGGTTTTTATTTATTTATTAAAATAAACTTTTTTTTTTTTTTTGGTCAATATTTTTGTATTTTATTTACATGTATTCAATTAAATGTAGGTATTACATTTAGGCCAGTGGGTTTAGCAGGGCCAGCTCTGAAGATGTCAGGGAAAAGGTTTTGGCCTGGCCAGCAAGGAAAGAGGCTGTTAACAGGGCGCTGCAATAATATTTCCATTAATGGCTTCTTATTAAACTGCCTCTGTTTCCAAAGGAGAATATAGTGCTAGCTCACCGTGTTACACTGATTTCAGTTTAGCATTTTATTAAAATATATCACCTCGGGTTGATTTTAACACACAGCACTCTCTATCACATTACTCGTATGTTCGCGCTCTCTCCCTTTGAGTGGATAAAACATCTCCTGAGTGTAATTTACACTATCTGTGCACTGCAAAAGTATTCCATCCCAGGCGAGATTTGCTCTCGTTATTTTTAAACTCCAGAGGTTACATGGATCCATTAATCACCTGGCCTCACAGAGTCTGAACGCTCCGGTTCAGCTTGCTTGTACTGATGTGGATTTATGTTTCTGTGGTTAGCTTTAGCAGCGAGCGTTGGAGCAGTCGCTCGCTCCCCCCCTCGCTCCCCTCCTCTCTCCCCCCCTCTCTCCCTCTCTCTCTCCCTCTCTCTTTCCCCCTCTCTCCTCCTATCTCTCCCTCTCTCGCTCCCCCTATCTCTCCCTCTCGCTCTCCCTCTCACTCTCCTCCTGTCTCTCTTTCTCTCTCTCCCCCTATCTCTCGCTCTCTCTCTCTTCCGCTCTCCATCTCTCTCTCCATCTCTTCATTTTGTTTTATCTCTCACTCTCTTCATCTTCCCCCTTTTTCTCTCTTGTTTTATTTCCTCTCTCTCTCTCTCTCTCTCTCTCTCTCTCTCTCTCTCTCTCTCCCTCTCACTGTGCACTTGTGTACATATTTAGAAAACTGCCTGGTGCCTTGCGCTGTCTGTTGTGATGCTGCTCTCTGGCTAGTCATTGTGATACAGCAACACAGCACAATGCAACGCGACACACCCCCCAGGAGTCTCACTGGGCTGCAGCCAGCCCACATACACTATGCAGGGTTAAACCCTAAGGGAGGGCTGAGTGATTGTGGAGGTCTGAAGGGTCTTTTTTTTCTGTTTCGCATTCATCTTGTGAAACTATGTGCTTTCGACAACGTTTGGCAGAGCGGTAAATGGCAATAAAAGAGAATTGGAGTGTACGTGTCGCCCTTGCCAAGCCTTGGAAAAAAACTTCTCCCCTATATTGAGTGTCTGGCAGCAGAGCCGTGGCTGGTGATGTCATCTCCTGTCCCCACACTGTGTTGGTCTCACCTCCATTACATGTGTGAAGGTTCAACTGACCTGGATCTCTTCTGGGTTCTACCAGAAGACACATTTTCCCTTGTTTGGTGTCGGCTTGTGGCCTACACCTGTCAAGGAAAGGTTGAAACTGTACATACAGTAGGACCTGTTTCTAAACACAATTCTGTGATTCATTATTGTAAACTCATCAACAAACTCCTTTCTCACTATGTCACATTGCTTATGTGTGATTCTGCAAGGTTGGCCACATTTTGACACATAACGTACTAGCCTATTTGATGAGAGCTATGGCATCGGTGTGTGACTGTTTGTGTGAATGGGTGAATATGAGGCAATCCTGTACTGCGCTTTGAGTGGCTTGTTAGAAATGTGCTATATAAATACCGTCCATTTTCCATTTACAAATGTTCTGCTATATCTCCAGAGTAAGTATTGTAATGGCCACTTAGCCAAAGTTTTAAGTAACTACAGGGACAGAACAGGACTAAATACGTTTAACCTATCTGAAATAGAGTGCAAGCTGACCACTAAATGGATAGATTTTTTTGCCGATTTATCAGAAGAATTAACATATCAAATTTAGTCCCATAGCATGACAAGGAAACTCACCAGAGGCTCTTCAACCTGCCCATTTGTGGTTTCCAGTAGCCATGCTTAATCTGCACTATGACTGCCAGATGGAGTACCTGAACTCTGCACTGTCTCACAGAATGTACAGTGTCTCTAATTTCACGCTAGAAAAGAAAGAGTCTGTTCCTTGGTTCTGAAGAAGCAGACCAGGCAGTAGCTCACAGTAGGGAGACCATTGGCAGACCTAATATAGAGCCACACGGAGATGTACATCAAACAGTTCTGACAGGGATTAATGCTTCGTGTGCCTGCAGTTTGAGTAAAATGTTGTACAACTAATTATGAATGAACACTGTGTATTATGTAAACATTTCAACATGAAATCCTTGAGCTAAAAGTACAGCATAATTAGAACAAATGAGGTCTATCCAAAATGGTTAAAGAAAGATTTGTCCTTTACCGTGTCTGAGTAATGTGTTCGTAAGGAGGTGTATATTTCCTGTCACCGAATAGGAATCTTCTTATTTCCTGTATGGACATTTCAAACTCTTCTCTACCCAAACATTTTCATTGGCCCCAGAGCTGGTGTTAGCCCCAAACATCTTCAGCCTGCCAGCTAGCATGTTTCCTCAGCTGGTGGATAACCTCCAGTGCCTCGCGAACCTCTCCTTCTGCCATCCATTTCCTCTTCCCAGTCTACCGCTCTCCGCCCTTTCAACACCTCAAGGAACGGCCAACAATACTGACTGTGACACGCTGGCTTTATTGAACACTTTGAGGTCAAGTGAAATGAGCTTCAAGTTGGAATCTAAGAACACGAATAGGTCTGAGCTGGTCAAAGTTTAAAAAAATGATTAAATATGAGCTTGATTTTGTAGAGGAAATTGTACTCTATTTGACTTTTGAATTGTATGGCGTACAGGTCTACTGCTGTCTACAGCAGGCTCACAACCTTCTATTTGGTTGAAGTGCTAAATTCCATTTGGTCTCTTTCTAACCATGAAGGAGGGCCAAGATCTTTACACCAGTTGTTTTCACCATATTGACCAATGTTCCCTGCTATGACCCATGGTTCATAGCTCACTAGCCGTGAACCAAAGGGGTCGCAAGCTATGAATCACCACCTTTCGCTGCATTTGTCAGCCACTGCCACAAACACTGACTAATAAATCATCAACATCATCATTCCAAATTCTAGGAAACCATCTCCCAACCTGCCCTGGGTGGTTGGGACTCCCAAGTTGACACCACTGCTCCAGAACTTCTTCACTTTCAAAGACGCATCTCGATGATGAACCCTCTCTCACTTGGTCCGGGAGCAAGGATCAACAGCGTGGCAGGGCTGTGACGGGAGAGTGAAAGACGAAAACAGCGTCAGGACTTTGAAGTCTCCATAGGCCTTGCGAGGAGGGCCAACAGTCACCTGCCACATTGGCATGAGTAAGCGCTGAGCTATTCGTTCTGGTGCCTGTGTGGTTATGGGGAGGGCTGGCTCGGGCCACCTAGAGATCACATCAGCGTGGACGGGGCAGGGGTCCACCCAGGGCTGGAACTAATGGGCCCATGTGTTCTCAGACACTTCTAAGAGCCAGATGCTGGGAAGAGAAACGTTTCCGCACCACTTCCCCCAGAGAGACGAGAGGGGAACCTCTACTACGGTCTCACGCGCAGGACGGACGTGCACATCATCTTATATGGAGAGACACACACACACACGCACACACACACACTGTACAAGCAGGAATGTGCACGTCCATCTCTCGTTCTGACATTCAAGCCGTCAGTTTGTTGAGTCTACATGGAAAGTGTTTCCAGCGATGTGGCACGCAAGGTAAAGTCATCTAATAACTGGGACTCAGGGGCTCGTATCTATCTGTTCCATATGATCTGCCTGGCCCAGTAAAAGTCAAGTACAGGCTCCAGCCCTCGCGGTTCGCTGTGTTAGTGACGCAGCCCTGACCTCTCGGATCTGACGTCTTATTGGAAGTGGTTAATGATTACCATCTTTCAGAGGGATTCAGCTGTCGGGCCACTAATCCCCTGCCATTCCCCTGCAAAGAAAACCTTGTAGACATCATTCTTATGGCAAGGCGTTTACGGGTTGGAGTCTAAACAGAGTGGTCAGTGGTTGTCAGGCTCATCTGTTGAAATGAATGAGGCCTTCTTTGAAAACATATCTGTTACAACCGGCACAGCAACAGCGCGTGCAGATAAACTGCAGGATATTGGATCAAGACAAAACAAATTGGAGGCTAAAGCAACTCATTCTATTGCAAGCCATTGTTTGGTGTCTGTTGTGGGTGCTATATTTGTCCTCATAAATAAAAAAGGAACGGTTCTTGATAGTTAGGCTTTCCTTTTACTGGAGTCAGACTTATGAGGAAAATAGTGTTAATAGCCACCTTGTTAAACCCAACCAAAAAAGACCAACACTCAATAAGGATTAATGTTGTCACACGCTTCGTCTGTAAAATATAAATGATGTGGTTTATTAACAGAAACGTCTTGTGACTAGCCGGCCAATGAAAGTCTTTGGTCTTTTTACATTTAGGCCTCTCATAAGCACTGTGATCTCAGGCAGTCTGAGAATACGATGTGAGAGCATGGTGCTTTGAAGGGGTGTGTGTGTGGCTGACACCAATGCTGTTCCTGGAAGGGGAAGGCCAAGAAAAGTGAACAGATAATGTGACGCCACCCTCTGGAGAACATCCTAGAATCAAAGCGGGGAAACACACACCCTCTGTAAACCGTGGAGAGCAATGGGAGTTGGAGGCCGTCTCAAGAGTCTTACAGAGGCTCTGACTGGCTAGTGGATGTAGATGTGTTTTGCTGTACAAGGGGAAAAGTGATTAGAGATTTAATCAAATATTATATTTTTGTTTTCGTTATTATGAGAGGATTAAACATTCCACCCTAAAAATCTGCAATTGCCATATGAACTTCATACACATTACAGAATAAAAATACCAGTGTGAATATTTCTGCAAGCATTTTTTCCTGTCAGCTGCAGAACATAACTCACTGTTATCCAAAACATAGGTTGTGTTATTTACAATGCATACATACAGTATATTGCAGTGTTCCCCAGTTGGGGAATCATTAATATGATGATTTGTTCATTTCATTCATTTGAATTGTTTCATCAAACATTGTATAATCGGCAGGATGGCTCAGACGTCTAGAGACTGCTTATTAAGACGTGGAAAGATTCACTTCTCCCTCTGTGAGATTAAAAGACACACATATCCACCAATATGCGCTGGCACATCTCGATTAATGGGATCGTGCCATTAGTGTTTTTCAATTCATCAGGCTTGTTCCTGAACCACATCATTTAAATTAAAATGTTCTGAATGTTGTTTTCCCTTGAACAAAACAAATTTGGAACCTGTTGATGCATACGCATGATTACAGTGCGTGTGTGTGTGTGTTTATGCACGTGCGCGTGAGCATGCATTCAACAGCTTGTGTCTTTCTCATAATGGCCCTTAACTGTGGTGTCACGGTATCTCTGGGGTGACAAGCACATCCCAGTTCCCATGCCGGGTTATCACATTCTGCCTTTCCGTTCAGCATGGAATAAAACAGCTGTCTCAAACCTGACGTGGGTGATTTTTAAATCACTGGGCCGCCTTCCTGTCCAGTGTGCAGATGAGCACAGCGTTGTACCAGGGACCAGGCGGTTTGTCTGGTTCCCGCAGCACGGAGACCCATCGCCACTCTTTACCGTGTGACAGGAGGAATGCAGCTACTGTTGTTTAAAGACAGAGGAAACTGAGGGTTCCCTAAACGTACATTAAACAGTTTCCACAGTCAGACTACAATAACATTTCAACAGGAAAGGAAAAACCTTCGCAATCCATATTTTCATACCAATAAGATATTATTTCCAAAACAGTGATCTCCCAATATCAAAAGTCTAGATACTGGCCCTTAACTGTAATACTGAGACAGATTTTTTTGCATATTTAGAGACTGATTACACAGATACTAAAACATTAAGGTGAAAGCTTATTGATCTTTTATAAAACCCTTGATTGTAGATGATAGCATTCTTATATGCATGTGTATATGCGTCCATCTATACTGTAAATATATAGTAGATTATATATAATATGTAATTTCATCAGTGAACAACATATTTATATTTTTTTAACACAATGAATACTTTATTTTTTACCTCCAAATGTTTCACAAAACATGTTCTCCCAGAAGAAGCTCCACTTCACAATGCAAAAGAAATATGCTCCCATTAACAGAAGCTCGGATGTGTAGAAACACCAGACCTGGCGGACCGCGAGTGTAGGCATTAGCTGAATTTGGAAGTAGCTTACAGTCCACCTTTAACTGCTTAAAAACAAGAGGAAAGCACAAGGTCAATATGTGGAGGCAAATCTGTTTTGCACGGTGGCCTCCGTGACAGCATAGTGCGTCGGGGCATCTGCTAATGGATTTCCGCATAGCTGGAGCATCGCTGGAGGATCGCTGGAGGTGGCTATCTGACCCTGAGGCTTGCTCCAGTGACCCTGGTGTGATTGCCCTGGATGAGACCTGTTTGATCTGGCGTGGATGCCGGTCCTTTGATGGCCATCTCACTTTGATGCCGATGCAGGATTGAATTGGAAGGCCACCTTCTGTGAAACCCATCGGAACACATGGAACACACACACACACACACAAACACACGTTGCTCGCCATCAATGCATCAACGCTGATATCTAAACAGGAGGTGCCCTTTCCATCACTCGTCTTTGATCCTGACCACTGACATTCATCATCACGCTGACATTCTACGTCTGCTATATTTAATACATTGTGAGAAAGGATTAAAGCTTCAGCCCCCAAAAAGTTCAGGAATCCCCCATTTCTCACTGACCACTCTGTGTTTTTCTTGCTCTATAACAATGTCTCCTCACCCAAGAAAGAAATGTATTGATTACTTAGTGTTTTCCTTAGTTACAGGCCGTTCCCCGGCCTCTCACAGTATTAAATACTGAGTTTCCACTATTGGCCATCACTGGTTTTTACAGAACAGATATGTTTCCATTCTTTTTGATGTCATCCTGTATTAATCCGGCAGGAGTGGAACCTGATTTATGGGGAACTGAGGAACACTTAGCTTTCAAGTATGGTTTTGTAGGAAGGCACAACATGCAGACTAATGGCAAAAACAGAGAGCCATAGCGTCTAAAATACAGTTTAGTTTATCTGTAATCTGTAAATTAAGTCCACCAAATATAACAAATTATCATTATAAAAGGTTCATATTTATGGGTTAAACATTATTTAATACATTCTTCATTCAGCGTTGTGATTAAAATACTCTTGGTTTTATATCAAACTGACTATACGTTTTGATGTGCAAATTTTAAAACGGGGGACCTTTTGGAGGCCATTACAGGATCGTTACCAGATGTAGTCTAGCTTTTTACATGTGACTTCACCTAGACAAGAAAGTAAAGCAGGACATTTTGGAGTTATTGGTCTACCTCGCGTGAATAACTCCTTACACTAAATCTCACCCTACGTTTTTGTTTAATCACATCTCACTCACATCTGACCCAGAACTGCCTGGTGGATTCTCAAAGCTCCTTGGATGGGGCAAAAAAGAGAAGGGAGGGGGGGGGGGGGGGGGGGGGGGGTGTGTGTGATAGAAAAAGTGATTGTGAAATGTGGGAGCAAGGACTATTTTGGCAGGGCTGGTCTTGTTTGCTCAGTAAACTACCAAGGCCTGTGTTTTTGCTGAAGGAAATGCCTGCATTGTTTGGCCTGGAGACCGTGGTTACGGGCCAGCCCGGGACCCAGCCAGGCAGGTTGCGAGAAACAACAAGATGAAGGTCAGCTAATATAGAAGTTAATTCCACTTCCTGGTCCCCATGACACCCAGGCAGGGTTTATTTGAAGATCCCAGAGCCCGAAGTCACTTTGCACTTTGTTCAGAGCAGGAGTAGATTCTGTATGGGCCAACACTGGATGGATATTAATGTATTCTGAAAAAAGGGATGGTGGTGGTGTTGGTAGGGGGAGGGGATCTACCCAAGGAGTTGGGGGAAATTCTAGATATTTGCAGGTTTGATTTTCCCTTTGAAAGTTTTAGTTAAAAATATACTTTTATTTTTCTTGCTACCATGAAAATATTGCAGCCAAAAGTGAATATATTAGGATTTACCAAATATGCATACTGTTTAATTTGAAAACTTGGCAGAGCCCACGGCATGAGATATTCTTGATTGGTAATACTGTAAATGTATTGATTTAGAAAAAAGTTTTCCTCTTTATTTTCGGGAGTCGTGGAACACATTAGTTTGGCAGAAAACCAATGTGCTATCCAGTAGAGACTTGTAATCCAATGTCTTATATTCTGTTGATTTCATTTATGCTTCAGAAGGCCAATTTCATGATCATAAAATAAAACTGCTAATATAAAAAGGTTATCCCATGATGCAGAATCAACAGACTTAGATTATCCGGTGTCCTCTCTGGGCTTTTGAAAAGCCTGGAAGGTGAGAACAGGGTGCTACTGTGTGAAACTGAAGGACTCCATTGACCGCCAATGAGATCCCTCCACTCATAGTTGAGAGCCGGCTGCATGTGTGAATAGCCATTAAATAGACCTTGTTTATGAGTTGATTGTCTTGGCAATTGTTTAACTCAGACAATGAAAATACAGGAGATGAAGCAAGTGGGGTGATAGTGAGAGATGGGTGAAAAATATTGTACACAACAGCTGAAAGCCAAGTGGCTTGATTCTGCATGGGAATGCTAATTAGGAAAAATGAGGCGCGAAACCCGCATGTGTGCACTCGGGCAGGAATTTAGGCCTCTCGAGTGGGGCTTCTCCAGGACGCATAAGAACGGCCTTTGTGTCTCCAATCTAGTAAGCCAGGAATACAGCTTTTGAACCATACGCGTTGAAAGAAATAGAGAGCGGGTTTGGGAGAGAGTGAATTGAGTGTGTGAAGGGCTGGGGGTGGGACGGTTTTGAGGGTGTTAGTGTCAAATGCTGAGGGGGTAACACATTCTGTGGTGTGTGTGCGTGTTGGGGAGATTGTGTGTGTGAAAGAGATTTTGTGATGCACGTGATTGTGTGTGTGTGTGTATGTGTGTGTGTGTGTTTTGGCATATGCGTATGCGTAATTTTGCAATGTGTGTGCGTGTTTGTGCATCTGCGTGTGTGTAGGTTGTGGTCACATAGTGGGTGTGTATCAAGTACTTCTTTAAACCCTCCCTCGATTTAGACTCCATTAAGGTGCTTCATTCATTGTTTCATGGAGCCCCATTCTCCCATACTTAAGCTGCGCTGTGAATGAGGTCTGGGAAGCGAAAGAGTGGACATGTAGGGACGGGCCACCAGCCCACAAAATGGAGGCTGGTAAAAGCGCACACACTGTGGCGTATACATGACATTGTTCCCCAACTGGTGACAGGTGAAAAGAATTGATCTGGTTAAAAAAGGTGTGTTTTTAAGCACCTTACACTAAAACCAACGGTCTCCTTTAGAAATAAATCGAGACAAATCTTTCAGTTTATTTTTGGCATCTATAGTTGATTCAATATGTTCTGCCATTTTCCATGAATACTGCCATGATTGTATGGAGGCAAATTTATTTTGCTCTCAAAGTTTACGTTAACATTAGCCTGTCCACAACGGTTCCAAAGTAAACAAGGCTTGAAACTGACTTTAGTCAGCTGAGGAAACAGAGAGTTATATTGTTGTATTGTTTAGTTGTGTGCTTAGGAGGGAACAAAACGGCATCTGCGATGCAGCTCGAGTTTCACAGAGGGTTAAAAAGCAGCGGTGGAGGGGCCAAGTAGGATTCTAGAAAACAAAAGACCATGATTGCATATTGTTTTCCTCCAGAATGGTAGTGAGGATCTTATTGCACCAAATCTGACTTTGGTCAACTTGATTTGACAGCAGCTCTTTCTCAGGCTGTCCATTTGGCTAACGTGAAATGTGGTGGCCAACACTGAGGGAGAAAACGGTACATCAAGTCTCTCTTTCACACAGTCACTTTCGCTGACACACACGGTCAGCATGTGAATAAAGGATCTCTTCACTGCTTTGGGATTAAAATGAATAAAAGTGCCCCTAGATGTCCTCGGCTATCGGGCAACAGCAAATTAGCTGGTGATCTGAGTATAGCTCCTTCCTTCCAAACGACTAATCCACTTAAGTATCACAGACCTCTCAGATCTTTGCTTAAATTCAATTTCGTATACCTTTGTAATTGGTTTATGCATTACCTATGTAATAATGCACTGCAATAGTGCACTGATTGTCACAAAAACCTAGTTTAAACACATTTAAAATGAATTATTGATTTGTACTGTTCAAATTCATGCTGGCACATTCGTTTGTTGCTGCATAATCTCACTTCCTCTCTTAATACTTCCTAAACTCTAATGGTCTTGAGGACCTGTTAATGGGATTAGCCTTCTTGTTTTACCATCTCTCCATGTCTTACCATAGAGGTATTCTAAGTATGTTTGAATTTAAAAAAACGTGCATGCATCCAAAGATTCTGTATTTACAACGGACAGTATTAATGTTAGGAACAGCATTTTACAGAGAGGGTGGACGTTGGTAATGTTACATTTGCAGTATACAGTACTGTATACTTCTAAGGTCGAACATGTTGTCAAATAGTCTAACTTTTTCTGGTCAGCACTGGCTTGCTGCTCTGGGCCTCTTGGGTCTACACTCTTCAGAGCACTGATGTCTCCATGGAATTATAAATCATGTAGGTTAAGCACATGGAAATCACATGATCTAATGTAATGTCCTTTCAACATTGGAGACACCCACAGTGGCCTCATAATACTTGATGTTTACCTTTTTAAGATGAACCAATGGTAAGGAACAATACGGAAAGAGCTATGAATTCAAACCATCCAAGTGTTTTCATGGTCAGACTCTGTCAAAAGAATCAGGACTTTTCCAGTAGTCGTGAAACAGCCAATGAGAGGATGGACATATGCCATGGGGAGTCATGCCACTTCACTCAGCCCCTTACTGTTTCCCTTTCCTAGCAGCTGTTACAGCTCACAGTCACAGGGCATGAGGCCACCCTGTTGCCCAACCCAGGCCAGCCTCAGCCTCTCCCATTGTCAGCACTGGCCAGTTGCACAGATTCCTTTTCAGAGGGGAACCACCCCAGCATGCAGGGAGACAACGTCAGATTCATGGCTGAGGCCTGATGTGCAAGGAATGTTCCATGGTTTCTATGGTTGCACCGTGGAATCTTACATGCGTTCCGCAAGGAACAGAATATTCCACGGATTTTCAGCTGGCCTGAATGCTGCAGAACCCTTCATTGCATGCAAGTTAAACCGGTGTTGTTACCTCTCCAGCGTGTTTTGGCATGAGGATATGTGTGTTGTTTGTTGTTCCAGTCTATTCTCCTGCCGGGATAGAAGATCGTACACGCCCAAGTCTCTTTTCCGCTCTTCCCATCACACCCAAATCACATGAAGTGTTGAGAGATAGATCATATCGCACAGCTCGCTTATGTTTAGTGATAATGTCCTGCAATGAGCTAGTCTGAAATAGATATATTAATCTTCTACTATATATCTCTATAGTATCATCTATCACTACAAAAAAATATTCTCTTTCTTGCTCTATCAAAAGCTTTTAGAAAATGTTGTATATGTGTTAGCTATATGTTAGCCTTAATCACATGCTGCATTGCTGCTGTCATTATTCTAACAGAATGGTGTATGACCTATTCAGGTATTGGATGATTCTTAGTCGCTGTGAATAAAAGCGTATGGTAAATTCTGTAAATGTTAAAATTGTCTCTCACCTTCGGCAGACTCGTCAGCCATACCGTTTGCTATGTCTGGAGTAGGCCTACCTTGTTGTGCAAACTCAAACACACACTGGGTGTTTTCGCAGGGTTCGTGCACACTGTATTATGTGTCTACTACAAAGTGACCTCATCCCCTTGCTTCTCTGCTCCATCTGGATGGTTTGGTAAAAGCTGGTTTTCATGACCAGTCTTTTCGGCTGTACCTTAACTTGTAACAATGGAGAATGTGGTTTCGGATGACCTCAGTCGCTGTTTGATTGGTCAGGGCCCTGGAATGTTTATTCTACGGTCATTTTCATTTCTAATATAACCCACAGCCGTGCCGGAATATCATGTCAACACGTGCGCACAAGCAGGAAGACAAGGATGAAATGTGCCCATCTGTGGAGCATGGAACTAACTTGTTTTGGACTGATGCCAACAATCTTCACCATTGACAATACAATAATTACTTACTCTCCGACTCCGGGTTTTCAAATGGTAATATCACTACTTTTATTATAATTTCCCGGTAATCAGTTTACAGAGCTAAAACAACTGACAACTAAGGCTTGGTTATTTACACTGCCCTGTGTAACAAATGTGTGATATTGTATAGTTCTATGGTTGTATGCTGTCTAATAAATGTGTTTTTTTTTTAAAAGAATGTAAATAATTTTCATAGGGTTCTTCTGGTGAATATCCTTATTGTCAAAACAAAACACCATACACACATTTGAGTAGCGGGTTGTTTTTACATTATTGTGACTTTTTTAAATGTGCCATCTGCCAGGACAAATCAGCTGACCAAATTCAAATCTCTCCTTCTGACAACTGCCTGGTCGCTGCCCAACACAACACAACCACCATAATCTCCTGCTGTGGTAGTGGCAGCCTTCTAGAGGCGTTGAGGAGCTTCAGTGGAGCAACAGAGAGCCGAAGTCACTTATGGGACCTAAGTTTGAAAAAAAATTTAAATTTAAATTTAAAAGAACATTCTTCAACTCAAGAAAGTCTCAGTTTGGCATGCATTTTTTGAAGTACAAGGAATGTGTAATTAGTAAGACTACAAACCCCGTGTCCCGTAAGTGTGATGATGTTTTCGCGTCACAATCCAAAGAGAGCGTTGTTTTGGTGACGTGTGTTGTGCGAGACGAAAGCTGTTGTTCACTTAGCGGTTACATGCAAAACTAAAGATTACTTTATAGTTTCACAACAAACTGCAACATTATTGACTTGATCAATTATCTTTTAAATAGACGAACATCATATGTGAACTTCGGGTCACAATTCAAACGGGATCTAAAAATAATTGTATTTTTGCCATGACGCACGCGGAAGTGACTTTGGCTCTCTATTGGACATTAGTTTTCCTGTTTAAGGGAGGACATGAGATCTAATCAGAGCTATTAAGGGACTTTTGGTATCAAATATGTCATAATGGCTTGACTGCCTTGATGGCTAATAAAGACTTCCGACTCGCTGTTGAAGGACCATATAATTTTACTGAGGGGCATTAAAGTGATATTCTATTTTATAAAAACCTCTGTGCTTTTCCACATCCATATACTGTTAGCACATGTCATGTAATGTCCTGTTGTTTATTAAACTAGTTTATCATCACTTCAGAGTCATTTTATCGTTTGCTACATTAAATTATATCCCCTGGGAGTGTAGGTCAAAATAAATGTCAATGTCAATTCATGCATTAGCAACTTTTACAGAGCTTTATTTCAGATGAATTAATTTTCAACTCTAATTGGCTGTTCAAAAGCTACAGAGCTATCAATACTTTTCATTACAGCCATCTATACGATCAATGCAGAGTAACCAATGTAACAAAAATCAACCCTGAACACACAGTAACAATAAACACAGAAGCCTCATTGTTTTACATGTCATTAAATATATTCATTTGTGATAAACATAATATATTAGTATGCATTACAAGACATCACAAAACGGTTGGCAATTGACACAGCTTAACAACATTTACAAGCCAAAATACTGTATAAACACAGGCAGATATTTATCAAGATATCATATTTCTGATGCAAAAGTTGTGTTTGAGTACCGTTCTCCAAATGCATGGATGACTGGTCTAAATGTGTACTGGAACATTATGTACAGTGTCCTGTACTAGTAGTGTGTGGATGTGTATGGGTGTTCCTCTGGGTGCGAGTTATAATGCGTGCGCATGTAATCAGGTTAACATGAGAAAATCTCACACATGTATTTGTTTTTCCACATCATAAACCTACAGTATTTAAAACTCTGGTTAATAACACATTGATATAAATCTAGTTAACACATTAACAAAACATAATACGTAATACTATACAGCTATAGAACAAGTATGTAATTGGCTGTCCCTTTTTGTCGAGTACCAAGCGGCATCTTGAAAATGGAATGCCGTCCTCAAAAGTGGCTTTGAGGCGAAAACAATTGACGCACTGTGCCGATTGCACTGTAAGATAAATGTCTGTGATATATTTTTTCACTCCACAGGTTATTTTTCCCACAAAGTTGTGTTCTGTATACATATTCAAACTCGTACACATTTCACAATCATAGTTAGCTTCTATTCAGCTAAATAGAGAGCATGCACTATCATGTCAGTGGTATGAAGGTTTCGTAGATAGGTCGCGGTGTCTTACATTCTTTAAAATGCAGCAAAAGATGGTTCATGCTTTGCCTATAAGGCAAGGCTTTGACTTCATACATTCTCTCACTTGCAGATGAGTGAAAATGTCCGGGATGTCCAAAGAACAATTAGTCCTTTATGAGAAGAAAACTGAAATTCTGAGCCATCTGTTGCCGTGGCATGTCTTTAACAGTCTTCAGTGCGGTGAGCAGGGTGTTGAGGGAAGAGTCTGCATCTTATGGGAAGTGTAGTGGGCGCCGTTACAAAAACGTGAACATATCTTATATGTCCTGACTAGTAAAAATATAAGTGCATGGTTGACATGTCTACGCTACTTCTAGCTGATGCTAGGACATCGTCTATTATAATAATGTCTATGTATGGTTACTTTACATTGCAGAGGTCACATCCAAAGAGTACTGTTAATCTGCCAGTAAGCACAGATCAAGGATATGCATGTAACTTTTCACAAGACACGACAACAGGCAGTGTAAGTGTGACAATGCATGTAACGATCACTACCACTACGATAGTATTCATTATAGGACAGAATCATTATGGCACTTTGAGACATTTACTTAACGTGAACCTGGAAAAAAAAGGTGTCATTGACCAATAACATGTAAATACTGTGATAAAGATAGAGAATTGGGAGAAATGTAAACCCTAAACTGCAATGTGAGCTCCCCAGATGTCTATAAAACAGTACAAATATAAAAAATTAGCTAAATGTGATAGTACATGGCATTTTCAAAACAAATGAACAGGGTTACTCTTCCTTCCATCGTGGGTATTGTAGTCGGGAAGTGACATATTTGTAACATTAGGTGCAAACTCTGCAAAATGACAACAAAACGAACCTTGAAAGACAATCGGAAACAGAACGACCGTAGAATGGGCTCCTTCACGACAAAGTGTTCCTATAAATGCTAATCTCTTTTTTGCCCCCACTTAAAGCAGCAGCACTCAGTCGCTCTCTCTCTCCCCCACTTTTCACCTGTCCCTCTCCATCATTGACCTCTGCGGTTTGTTCTTTTTCTCCTCTTGAAGGAGACCCCCCCCCCTCCCCCCTTCCTCCCCACCGCTCAGCCCTCACTCCACCCTTCACCGCCTCCTCTCCAGTTGGTCTTAGCACTTCCCCCTCTTGTCACGCTGTTGGAACTTCCGGAGTCTGCGGCCCCACAAGTCCTTCCAGGGGATGAGCAGGCTCCCTTTGTCCGCCACCACGCCGCTCTGCCCGGGGGAGTCGTCCTCGTCCGTCCCCAGGAGCAAGTACTTCCTCCCGGGCTTGATCTTTGGGCATTTGCAGGCCACGTCTTTGGCCCGCACCCACAGCAGCTGGTCTCCGCGGCGGATGCGGTGCTCGCCTTGCTTGTACACGGAGATGACGTTGACGGTGAACTTCCACCACTCTCCGGCCTTGTCCCCTTTCAGCACGTGCACTTGTACGGCTGTTGGAGGATGGGACAATTAGAACCAGACAGGCCGTAGCGATCAGCGCTTTTCTGTACATTGTACATTTTACACACATTATAAATCCAGTGTTATTTTCCATGCATTTAATTGAATCGGCTCCCACTGAAGCTGAATGTGTGGTTGTGGAAAATGAAATGACCATACTCAATGTGGTTTCATTGTGTCTCATCCCCCTACGACACTGAAGCCTCAGATTACATTCGTCATGGGAATCTTGTGAACACATTACTAAGAAACGCTTTGATGTGCGGTGTCTTTTTGCGGAATTACACTGAGGTACGGAAGCTACGCGTTAAAAGCTTTTACTAGTTCAATATTTCTTTAAAGACCCATCAATGGATGGTTGCCACGGTCATTAATATTACATTTGCGTTGTCCTTCTATGGCTTTCCTGGCAGTACATCTGTGGCGTGTCTGTGGTTAGTTCAGACACGTGTCCAATGCATTGTAAACATTTCCGTATCAAGTAGAGCTGTGAGACAGCCAGAGCCTCTGGGTTTTTCCAGCTCACTGATCAACAGGAGTGGTAAATGGCTGATTTGGCAAAAGAAGTCCAAGACACGCTGATCCGCAGATCACTGACCCCACTGTGCTGTGGGCTGCTTCCACTGGACCTGCCCGTTATTCCCGACCTCTGACCTTCACTTGTTCTACTGGCAAGAGTGCACCGTATTGCAGCAACAGTTGCCGTGGTGCTTCCAGGGCACAGACAATGGTTGCCCACGGATACATTTACACGAGCCCCTCCCAGTGATGCTTAGTAGTGTTTTACGGCTGTGGACGTATCCATAGAAACGGTCAACTTTAACTGGCAGGGCTGAGGTAGAAGTACTTCTTGGGGTAATGGGTTCTGGGGTGTTGGGTTCTATTCTATAAAATAAGGCCAAAAGAGATTTATTTTATTGAAAAATAGCACATCTGGTAGCGATAACTCTTCTGAAACAAAGCCGTTCTGATTGGTTTATCAGGTGTGAGTCTACACATCTGAATGTTCATAACCCTAGGCTAATTTTCACCTGAATCTGGTAACTATTGGACAGCCATTTCCTACATATATTTTCATACCAGGAACTCTGGGAAGCTCCCCTGCATTGATTTCCCTGTCACATGAACCGACCATTACTGCATTACGCCAACTGAAACAAGGGCGAATAGCTCACTGGCCTAGGAGCTAATCTGTGCTTCAAGTGAAGTGGTTTAGCTAGGAATGCGCTATTAACACTTAAGTGTGTGTGGGGGAGAACCATCTAGAATAGTTTCCACTCTCAATTGTGTGAAATGATCCAATCTGGATAAGAGAGATTGATTGGATGGTGTGAAACACTCAACGTGCACCTGGGCGTGCACGGTCGCACATGGGAGCAAATGTCTAAAAGCACATTCTGTACATGCACTGACAGATGCAAGACATGACTGAACCCACATGTAGCCTGTGCGGAACACAAACGCACACGCACACGCACACGCACACACACACACACACACACACACACTCACCTACGCAAAGGTACCCATGTCAAATGATCAAATATTTCATGAAATAAAGATAGCAGGAAGTACTCTTTATCTAGTTTTGCTGCATAGCTCATCACTTGATCCCTAATATTGTTTTGAAAATGGCACAGGAGGTGGGGGTCTGGTGTGTGTGTGTCTGTGTGTCTGTGTGTGTGTGTGTGTGTGTGTGTTGAGCCTGCTGTGAGCAAATTGCGCACAATTTTCAGAAGAATAGGGGCCTGTTGAGTAGAGCTAGCTCTCACAGCCCTGCCATTCATTAACACAGTGTCTCTGGTTTGCAGCCCGCTCCTCCATCTCGACGCATAAATGGAGCAGGGAAGGGGGGGGGGGGTGGAGAGGCCACTATTTGTCTTCCCAGCCGCAGTGAAGGTTCCAGGAGAGTCGGGATGTGTTCCGATCTCATGAGCTATCTGGGTTCCAACAGCAAAGCATGAGAATCCAGTGGAGATAGCTGCCCTGCTGCCCTTAACTTCTCACTGATACTGATAAGATATATATATTATATATATATATATA
>JAODOY010052772.1:0-18388 GCA_025399855.1 Forbesichthys papilliferus | reverse complement strand
GTGACTTAGATGAAGTTCAGAGCACATTTTATGACCAATTCATGCAAAACTCCACGTAATCCCAAGGGGTTCACATAGTTTTTTTTTTAACTGTAGATAGTGACACAGTATGTAGAGATAGATAGATAGAGATATATAGATACACAGCATATAGAGAAATATATATATATAGTGACACAGTATAGATATATAGTGATATATTAGATATACATAGTGATACATGATAGAGAGACAGATAGAGATACATAGTGATACAGTATAGACAGACAGACAGACAGACAGATAGATATGTACTTTCACAGTTCCGGGTTCACAATGCGTGTAATTGACTTGTGATGAAGAAGACAATGCTGTGACCCATGCAATAGCCTGCAGCCTCTGCCAGGCACTGTGGTTGGGACCGTAAGCTCGGTGATCCACCGACGGCGATCCCAAGCTGCTCCCCTCCCTTCTGCCCTGTGTGTGTTTTCCCAGCTCACAACCTGCTACCACTACCACCCCTGGCCTTCCTCAAACTCTGGGCGAGGCAGCGTTTGTCACCCTAGCAGCCCAAGAGGGGGAGGAGGGGAAGACAAGCTCGGTGAGGGGAAATGCCAAAGCTAACGCATTCGCGGGCCAAGTCACACAATTCCTGCCCAGCGCTTTGTAAACACGCTGCCCTCAGAAAAACAAACGCCACTCCTAGCCTCCCTGGTCCTCATGACAGTAAGTGGTGCCACTGGTGGATACACACACACACACGCACACACACACGCACACACACACACGCAGATACACATTCACACACAGAGACTTTAACACATTATACTACACAGTACACACATACATGTTAGTCACTCACTGTAAAAGATAGACAAGTAAGTCAAAATAACAGGAACAAATGTACATGGGAGGTTTGGAGGGGGACCTCTAGGTCGGTGTGTGTCCTGCACTGGAGGGAACAGGCATTCAGTTACCAACTAACGGGTCACATGGGTGCATTGCTTTAGGTCATCTTTTAGGGTGACATAGTACAGTACGCCTGGGAAAAAAAACGAGCTTGCAGGCTTGTTTATTTGACAGGCAATGCTTAGCCGGCAATTACGCAGGATTTGAAGGTCCACACGCATGGCTTAGGACCCCAGGATCCTGGGAGCAAGATGACCACACACACACGCACACTATATTCACATACACACTATAATCATGCATACGCACACGCTTGACTGAGACAATTACACGTATGAATACACACAAACATTCTTGTGTAACATGAACTGTACGAGGTACACACAAACATAAGCATGCGTGGGCATGCACACGCCAACACGCGGGTCTATCGGTGGCACCATGTCCTACAGGGCAGGGCCTGTCGTCGACCTGCTAATCGCGCCCGTTTCCCGTGTCTCTCCTGCGACCCAGGCTGGTGAGACGTGCGTTAGCTCGCTCTACTTTACCCCCCGTTCCTTGACACACTGGGAAAATGGGATTTGCCGTGGGTGTGTGTGTGTGTGTGTGTGTGTGTGTGCGAGCAAATGTGTGTGTGTGTGTGTGTGTGTGTGCGCGCGAATGTACACATTTGTGTGTCTCTTCAGCGTGCATGTCCATGAGCATTTATGTGCGTGTGTGAGTGAGTGTAAGTGTGCGTGTGTGTCTAGTGTGTCTGTGAGTAATGTGTGACTTTTCGTGAGTGTGTGTGTGTGTGTGCGTGTGTATGCGTGTACTGAGCGGAACAGCTCAGTATAGTTGCTATGTCTGCATTAGGAGATAGAGCAGACAGACAATAGACCCTCTGTTCAAGTAGAGGTCACATCGTTCTGTGTAAGACCGCCCTCACACACACACACACACACACTCTCTCTCCTGTTCTGCTCTCATCTCACCTTATCTCTGGATGTTACGGCCCATTCAAAATGAATGAGGCGCAGGCTAATGTGTGCCTGTTGTACACGATAAAGTCAATAAACATGGCACAGACACTGTACAAGGGCTCGTGGGCTGATGTTGTGTAGTGTGTGTTCGTGTAGTCCTTTCAAAGTCCACAATCAATACAACTCACTTGAGGCTATCATCCATATCCCCGTGTAAGTTTGTGTATGTGTCTCTGTTTGATTTGGAATGTGCACGTGCGTGTAAATAACTGTGCGCCTGTAATATAGTGTGTTATTTCAGAGCATGAAGTTCTTTTAACATGTTAGTGTGTAATAATCTAAAATAAAATGATCAATCATTTGTTAAGACCACCCAGTGTAATAATATTAATGGACTAATAAATGTCAATCAAAATCCTAGCAGCTGATTTGACTAGAAAATAGTACTAAAGATACTGGCAGACCATATGACCGGATGCTGATTGGCTGAAGGTTTTATAACCAGCTGTAAATGGTTTTCCCAAACTGGTACAGTATGCCAACTGAAAGCAAAGTAGAGGTGGAGCTTGGAGTCTGGTTTAATCAGTATTGGTTTCCAAGGCAACGCTCTCAGCTCACCCTGGTGGTGTAGGCAGCCTCTGGGTCATCCTCCAGGATGCGGGACAGGCCAAAGTCTGACACCTTACACACCAGGTTGCTGTTGACCAGGATGTTGCGGGCTGCCAGGTCACGGTGAACGTAGCCCATGTCTGACAGGTACTTCATGCCAGAGGCAATGCCACGTAGCATTCCCACAAGCTGGATGCCCGTAAACTGGGCATCATGTTTCTGAAAGGGAGGAGGAGAGATCATGTCAAATGTTCTACCAAACATAATCAAAGAAAGAAAGCAAGAAACAGTCTACAGTGATAACACCAGGTTGCCAACTCACAACCCCCAAAGAGCTTTTGACATTTCACAGTATTTGAGTACAGCGAAACCTTCGCTGAACTAGCGTACATTTCATTTCCATTAACCTTTAAGGAGCACCTCCCACATCTGCTGCTCAGCTGCGAAGAGTAATGAAGAGTAATGCATAGGAATGCTACAGCACTCAAATTACTGTGTCCTAAGTGGCGAGGACACATTCCACTCTGTTTCGCCACTGTATCCAATTGTTGCGAAATCTGCTCATGATGCCGATAATCAGCAAGATCTCATTTTCGATCTTGCTTGGAATTTCCTTCCTTTCTTTCTTTCTTTCTTTCTTTCTTTCTTTCTTTCTTGTAGCTCTGGAAAATGTTGACGGTGATCTGACAGGACGAAGCAATGAAACCCAGCCGTGGGGGTAGGGTTGGTGAGGGAGGGGGTGTAAACAAACATGACTACAGACACAGATTTGTAAGCAGAACAGATTTTTTTCCCCCTCCACTAATTGTATTGGCAGGCGGCGTGTTTACACTGGCAAGTGTGTGAGTGGTCCTACATGTCCCGAGATGGACAGCTGTTGCCTGGATGGGAGCGCAATACAAACACAGAAGAAGGGAATAAACCTCGGACACAGAGACCACTGCTTTGTAAGAACACAGACTGAATGGGAATAGGTGGAAACTTTGATTGGCAGTTTTGCAGCTAGTTACAGTTTAAAGCCACCCGGCTGTTGGGCCTTCTCCAAGAGCACGTTCCCGTCCTTATCGGCTCATGTCAGCGCACATTTGTTTCCTGTCCTGTGCGTGCGTCAGGAAGAAGCTTATCTGTGAGGCCTGCCGTAAGATGCGTGTGTTTTGCTTTGAAACGCACAGGCACACTTCAGTAATTACTGGCCAGACCACCTGGCTTATAGGCACTTCAAAGCATCCACAGCCACAGAGACACACAAGCTACGACGAATGTGCAGCCTTCGTGCATTTGAATTTGCATGTGTGTGAGTTGAGACCTTGTGTTATGTATATATATATATATATATATATATATACGTGCGCACATGATACACGTCCGGTGATGAAGAGCAGGCACCCTCTAAACCTTGCAGGAAACAGGAGAGAACACGCTGGGAACCCCCACCCCGTCCTGCATGCCTGGACGTTGTGCAGACGCATGAGGAAACAGGCTAAAAAGAGCCTCGGCACAGATGCTCTCATGCCAGGCCCGTGTTGATTTAATGTCTTTCCCCTGTTGACTTAGCATTGCGGCTTGGCTTGTCGTGTCTTGGCTAATTCCAGCGAGGCGGGTGAGTTTCTCGTTAGCAGAGGGAGATGGAGGCACGGTATGACTTGCTTCGTGCCTCTACCGGTCCCTCCTGGAACCAAAGACCAGCGCACAGGGCCGGCAGAAGAGTGAGAACAATAAAAGGTATCGTTTGATGCAGCGTATGTGCAAAACTGTGCACGGAACTATCTGCAAATGCCTGGAGGGAGCCCACCCAATGTTCTAAATAGGCTCAGAGTCAGTGTAACCATTTGTGGGAATATTTTGATATCCTTTCAGCTGATAATATAATTACATCAGCTGACAGTTAAACATACATGCCTTGCATTGCCCCCCTATCCCCCCAACCATGCTCATAGACTTAGCCCTGAATACCCCCTCCAATACCGGTGCCCACTCAAGCATGATTAATAACAGTAAGCAGTGGACTGTATCTAAGTCTGAAGAATAAGCCTGTTTATATTTGTGTGTGTGTGTGTGTGTGTGCATGCGTGCACCTGTGTGTAAGCGTGTGCGTGCACATCTAACTTACTCTCAAGAAGCTGTCCAGGGAACCATTCTCCATATACTCTGTGACGATCATTACCGGCTTGCCTGTAGAACAAGGTAGAACAAAGACGCATTTTTACACATATAGCTCTGTTACGCGTTAATTATTCGCTTAGTTGTTTCCAAAGCAGAGGTGCTAAAACCGGGTTGAATTATATTTTATAAACAGCACTTCAAGCTGCCCGAATCAAATGGCCGCACTGTACAGTATCTTATCAATGTTTGTGCTCTATGAAAACAGCGTATTGGGAATCAGCTTTGATATACGAGGGAGGAATTGTTTTGCTTGACTCAAAGCACAGCTACATGGGATTGATAGGGGCCAGGTTCAACTCCCTCCCACCTACCTACACACACACACACACACACACAGCAGGATGAAATGAGCCCAGTCATAGCTTTTAGGGTCCCTGCAGGTCAGCTGTCAGTATGTGACATCTTTATTTCAGAGAGGCAGGCTGCAAATCCACTTTGGCCCGGCATCATCTGTCCCTGATCAGATGAGACTACAACCATGCCAGGGTTTACTACCAGGGAGGGGAGGGGTGGCTGAAGAAACCTTTAAATCAGACGCTGTTAAACCAAGAATGATGCCCTTCCACGCGCGCGCACATACACACACACACACACGTTACGCAAGTGAGGTCTTGTATTCTTGTCAGCATATTCCATTCTCTCCATTCCTGTACCCCACTCCCTGTTTTCTTTTAAGGCTAACCTGCCATCTTCTGACATCCCTGTCTCTCTTCCCTTTCCCTAACATCGCATCCCTCCCTTTTGCGTCTCCCCCTGTTCCATGTATTAATGTGGGACCTCCCCACATCTGGAGGAACGACTTGATTCCACAGCGCTAACAGACAACACCAGAGGGAGAAGGAGAGAGGGAGAGAGGGAAAAAGAGAGGGAGAGAGAGAGCGAAAGGGAGATAGGGAGAGAGAGAGTGTGAGAGGAAGGGAGAGGGAGAAAGAGAGATAGGGAGAAAGGGAGAGAGAGAGAGAGAGGGGGGGAGAGAGAGAGAGAGAGAGAGAAAGAGAGAGAAACAGGGGAAACATTTGATCGTCAAAGGAGGTGTTCTTTTACACAACTGGATCGCATTGTTGATTAAGGAATCGAATCGGACCGGAACGCCGTCTGAATGACGTGTTCGAGCAGGGATTTAATCACGTCGTCCACTCGCTTCATGGCTGAGCAGGCTTGGCGTGGCATAACCGACCCACCCCCACCCATGGACCCAAGACCCTGACTGAGGAGAACGCTGCCCAGATCACACCACTCCCTCCTCCATTAAAAGCTCTCATCATGTAAACAGAGTCACAGATACTGTTAAACAGCCTCCCCCCTCTCCTCTACGAGGCCTTGATGGATGGCTCCATTTACCCCTGCGGACGGCTTTTATAGTCACGGACGGGGACACACACCCTTCTCCTCGTCTGCCCTTCTGTGCTCCACCCTTCAGCCATCCCCCGTTCTTTCTATTCTCACACACTGGCAGCTAGATAAAGGCCCTTTGGCCGCTTTGTTCTGCCAATGTGTGTGTGTGTGTGTGTGTGTGTGTGTGTGTGTGTGTGTGAAATTAAAATGTGTGTGTGTGTCTGCGTGCGTGTGTATGTGTGGGTGTGAGCGTGGGTGTGTGTGTGTCCATGTAAACTAAGCCGCCTGTGGATAAGCCAAAACCAGGAACAAGGTAAATGAGGTGTGAAAGTCTGAGGATTATTAAGAATTAACAGGAGTATCCTAATAAATCACCCTACAGCAGTGTGTGTGTGTGTGTGAGAGAAAGAGAGAGAGAGAGAGAGAGAGAGAGAGAGAGAGAGAGAGTGTGAGAGCATATCAAATGTAGCTCTTAAAAAAACGCCTTGCTCTCATGCTGCAGATCAGGAACGGCAAAAGGATACACGCATTCACACACGCTACGATCAAAACATACAGTATTTTGACCTTCCCTACATCAGTGTAAAACATATATGAATCAGTCCTCTGTGGCTCCAGATAGCATTCCTCCTCACTAGCTGGACAGAGGATGAGTCTGAGAGGGCAGAAGCACTCACTAGACAAACACTGCACAATCTCAATGTGATGATGGATTACAATAATTCTCTAGCTATAACACACTCCCTTATGAATGGACTGTGTTCAAGGCCTGGTCAAAGAGAGAGTCGGAAACCTTCATTTCATTTAATGTTATGTTTTTTTTTTTAGAGCGGCTCTGCATTATGCGTTTCAAATAAAAACTGCATAGCATTAAGAACAATGCCACACTACACAATGAAAAATAGAAGGCCAAACTATATTAAAAGAACAGTAGCTATAATAGGCATCTTTAGCCTATTCACTAGCCTGAAGTTGAGAAGTAATCATGTATTTTCAGTATTCTGATTTTGGAGATATGGCTAATTTGTGGAAACATTATATATGCACACACGCACACACACAAACACACACACACACACACTGTATATACATTATATAATAATGTTATTATAAAGCTATTCAGTGTCTTTGAATCAGTGGATACAATGTGTTCCATCAGAATGTAATCCCCAAATTGTACTTGATTCCAAACTCTTCTATAACATTACAAATACATCTGAATATCATTACAAAACATAAGATGCTCTCATTCTCACATAATTGTCACTTTTACAATTCCAATGTGACTACTGTTTAAGGGACCTGTTAAGTGAAAGCTCTTTACATTGAGACTACGGTAACAGGGAACACAAAGGTGTATCCTGGTGGCAGAGCTTCTTAACACACTCAGCACCACAAAGAGTAACACTAAGGGCACAGCCAGCACTGAGCGACAAAGTTGGGACTCATTATACTTCCATTTCTTCAAATCGTTAACTTTAGCGAGTGAGGCTCTGCGTGCTAATGATAGTTGTAGCCCAACGGGGAGAGAGATACAGATATGGATTTATGGATTCATGCTGACTCTGGACAAAGCCTTTGATCAGAACACATTGATCTGAAGAGATTTACACCACGGCAACTCAATAAAAGTCCTGTACACTTTCAGGAAGGTGTCAGGCACCTCGGAGCCATTTGTCAGATTCTGGAATCTGGAATCAGTAAATGACTCCCAGGAGAGACATTCTCGTAATGGAATGTGAATGGAAACCATATCTCGGCTTCTTCCTCTTTCTCAAAACCACATGGTAACATGGCAAGGTTATATTAGTATTTAAAGTATTTTTAAAAGAAAATATTATTTAAGTATTAGGTAGAAACAATTGTTCAATATCACCGTTGAATCAATATATTATAAAAAACACATTATATTAATATACTGACAATATATATAGTCAACATAATTATCAATACAAATGTTAAATGTTATATTTTAATTACATTTATTTATTTAGATAGTGTGATTATTTTCCTTTATGGAAATTATATTGTATTTAGCAGATCATCAAAGTTAAACAGTGAGTTAGCAGAACTTACTGCGCGTGACAACACCTTCCAGTCTGATGATGTTGGGGTGATCAAACTGCCCCATGATTGACGCCTCAGCCAGGAAGTCCCGCCTCTGCTTGTCTGTGTAACCGGCCTTGAGAGTCTTAATGGCCACACATATCTCTTTCTTACTGGGCAGCTTCAGACGACCGCTGCACACCTCACCAAACTCACCTAAAGACCCAAATGTTAAAAACACATTAAAAATGTCCTGAAACCTTAAACGCCTTAACAACATTTATGAAAAATGATCAAAACATTGCAGAAATGTTAATGGATATCAAACATACATTTCCCTTCATGTTTTCAAGAGCCAATAATTAGTTTATTGCTTTTAGGGAATTTTTCCATGTCTTGATTATAGCTATTAATACTCAAGCTCCACAATTATATGTATCTTATCACCTATTCATCACTCCTCATCTAAAGTCAACAGACATTAATTGCGCAAATCTACTTATTAGTGTTGGCGAGGGATCTGCAATGAATCAAATATCCACGGTAGAAGACTAATCGAGGCATGCAGGATCCCAGGCTCTCTCCACCCGTGTCCACGCTACAATTCGTTGACCTTTCAACTTTCCAGGTCTGTATTATAAACCACTATGACTCAGCATAACACGGGCGCTGGGAGGAACCAATTATCATTCCTAGATGGTTATGGGATATATGTGTGTATGTGTGCGCGTGCGTATGCTCTTCCAGGGTAGGCCTTCAGGGCAGTCTGACCACTTCAAAGGCAGATCTCAGCCAGCGTCCAGCTGGCCATAGTGACTTGGCAAGAGTGGATAGGATGAGCTGCATATAAATATCTCAGTCATTCCATAATGTATATGTATATGAGAGTGGTTCAACGGCCCTTTCAACACCTCCAGCCTTCAGGTTCATTCCTCTTCCCGTTTCTCTTCCTGGTTCTAGTCTGACTGCAGTCACTGCATCAGGGATAAGGGCCAACAACGTGGGTCAAACCTTAACACAACGGATCTGGAACACAACGGATCTGGAACAACTTAAATAATTGCAACCCGTCTTAACTACTAGGGCACACCCGTTGAGCTCTGCAAAGGCCTCGCATGGGCCCCGAGCATCTGGCTGTAGCTAGTGGACACACCTTTAGTTTTTATGTGGTCACTCCTAGAAAGAAGATCCCAGTTCTAATAAGGCTTGATTGCAAGCACCAAAACCCCTTTAGCCACGTTGCGTGTAGCTATGTATCCACACTTTGATGTTAAGAAAGGGTCTGACCTATTTAAGAAAGGGTGGCGGTGGTGAAGGGGGCATGTGTTCTGTCTTGCAATCACCACTTGGCGACAGGATCAAAGTCTTGTTAACATGGTTAATGAAGACAGATGGGATTCAGGCCTTCAGACAGGCCTTAGAAGAAGAGGTATATTATACATTGTCTTGTGTCCCCTATGCAGCCCGAGACAATTTACACAGCTAAATTGCATTTGCGCAGATGGACACGATTGAAGTAGGTATGCAGTACACTGGGCATATCTATGGCAACGCTTGCAAAATACATATGTGCTGCTTTTAAAGAAAGTCAACATACAGGATATATTATTTTGATGTAGGTGTCCGCTACATCATATGACACACAGTGACATTTACACACCTATACAGAGACATACATAAACACTATAGCTCAATGAAAATAACCCCACACATTTCTGGTGTCAAATAAATGCACAAACCGTTACAGAAGCAGCTACAGTTGAGCAACAGTAAAGGAAGGCTGTTGCCTATGCTTCTGCTAAGCCTGTACTTCAGCAAACGCTTAATATACAGATGAATATACTTTGTCTTAGCGCCGCGCTAGGAGAAATACTACTGGCCCACTGACTCTGTAGTCTGGTGCGATGTCAACGGTATGCAAGCCAGGGTATTAGACACTGACAGCTTTATGGTGTGGTGTGGAGACCATTGTGCTGTTATGGACTGTGGGGCTGCAGCCTCGGTCTCCTCTGCCTGCACTCACCATAACTCACACAATACGGGCACTGCTCTGGACATCAGGGAGAGTGGGGGAGAGGGGAGAGGAGAGGAGAGGGGGAGAGAGGAGAGGAGAGAGGAGAGGAGAGGAGAGGAGAATTGAGAGATACAGTAGGCAGGAGTGAGTTCTCTCTCTCTGCCCATGCACCTTTTCATCCCTCCCTCCCTCTCTCCCTACAAACCTAAATGCCCCGGTGTCTAGGAGGTGTGGCGGTGAGATGGGACCTCAAGCTGGGCTGCTAAGTGATTTCTCATTTCCAGCTGTGTGTTATATGGCACACACCTGATTTTAATAGCTTTTGGCTACAGCTACTGTAGTAACAGCAATATACCTATTCCGTTAAGTGTGTTTGCATGTGTAGTGTTTGTATAAGTGAATTCAGGATATGCTTTACGTTGAATCAGCGCTAGTGTGCGTGTATTCGGGACAATATATGAGGTCACTATATTTTCTGTGTATTTTTCTCTGTTTTCAGATTAATTGTTTGACTTTAGATATATTGCTTGTAAGTTTGTATACTGTACAGTTGCTTGTTTTTGCTACTTGTTGTGGGGATACATTATACAGTAGGATACGTTCGGGGTGTTTTCTTAGATATAATACATTGCTAAAATGAAAATCAAAAATTCCCAGAGTTTGGGTCAGTTTTATAAATATATCTGTACATTTGAATCATAATACTATACTGTAGGTTGTATTATGTAATGTGTGTGCGCAATGGATCTCTTACCAGCCCCCACCACTTTGTCAATGGCAATACAGGAGGCATCCAGCTCCTTGGCGAATTCATGCACAGCCTGGCTGGGGTCCTCATAGGTGTGAGGGTCCACATAAGTTCTGATGCCCGGCAGACGCACTGGAAAAGACACAGCGCATGGCCATTACCTCAAGCAGGGAGAACTTTAAAACATCCTGGGGTTATACAAATATATGTATGTAATTAAAGACGACTAATGCCTAAGTGGGCGAGGAGAGGTCAGGTATGAGGTAGTCTCAGCCTCTGCCGTTTATCAGCACTTTGTCACACATTTGTGCTTGAACGTCTGGTACATATACTGTTTAAACTTAACACCGACTTTCTGGAAGTGATACTGTCAATTTACTTTGGATGTTAACATTGTCACTCACAAGTATATAGCTGCAATTTCCAGTGCAACGTTTAGTTTTCCAATGAATTCCTCATTCTAAGGCTACGTAGTTGGTCGTCGTGCATGTGAATCAAAATACCTCTCTCTTGACGCAGTTAGCCAGTGCTGTCCTAGACTTTAAAGGTAGACGCCGTGAGACTATGTCGGCACTATCAGGCGTAGTAGATTTTCATTGGCTGCTTCAGTAGCACTGTCACTCATGTAAACATAATTCTGGCACAACAACGCTAGTGCAATTTCAGCCTTTCAGTTTATTTTAACCAGTTAGCCAAGTCTGTGTCCCAGACTTTAAGCAAGTAAAGGAGGGCTCTGCGAGACTGTGTGTAAGGCAGCTGAGAGCAGCGAACACAAAGAGTCCCCCTGTGTTTCTAAGTGAAGCGAGACCCCAACACATCGAGGCTGCTGTAAAATGATGTGATGGAGACTACAGTGAATCAAGGATGCTGTCAGCGTGTGTAATATGGCGTCGCCATCTCTCACTCGGTTCCCAGAAGCTCATATTAGAATAAATGAGGGGTTGCAAAGAGAGATAGAGCAAGAAATAACGGAAGGTGGGAGACGGGGGTTAAAGTGAGCTGTGTCAATGGCAATGGTAGTTATCTATGGCACAGATTGGTAGAGTAAAGACAGGACAATGTGCAATAGGCCGGGAGGGAGCGAGAGTCCACTACTTACAGTGACCGTTGCCAAAGTGCAGTCTTTTCTCATCGGGATGTTTGGATTTGCTGTGGCAACAAAACCTGCCAATTTAAACAAAGATAGGTCACAAGTAATGCCACATTTCCCTACAAGACTCCACTCACTCGCCCTGACGCAAGGAGAGCAGTGAGAACTGTGTGTGTGTGTGTGTCTGTAATCCAGTTTGCTTTCCTCTGTTATAAGCCAGGGGAGGATCAGTGAGTCTTATAACGAGCCATGGATTTATACTCTCACTGAGTAGTGAGGACTGCCAAACCGCGCACACACACACGCACACGCACACGCACACACACTGCTTTTAGTTTTTCTCTTCAAATGCAGCGAGGGAGGGTAAAGCAATACATCTACTACCAGGGTAAATAGAAAAGAGCATGGCATTTATTGGTGCATGGTGGCATGGGAATGTACACACACACACACATGCACTCTCTCTCTCTCTCACACACACACACCCACACACACACACACACACACACAAAATAAACCGTAACTATGAAAAACACGATGTGTAAATTGATATATGACATTAGAGCTGTAGCGTTTGCTAGAGGCGGGACATCAAGCCAAATTAGCCGTGTGATTGGTTTGGACAGCCCTGATGCTATGCGGACATACCTGCTGACCAGTACGTAGAGGAGCACGGTGAGCAGGATGATGGCCACCGCCGCGGAGATGGCGATCAGAACCACCTGACTGTTTTCTCCTGACATAGAGAAGGCTGCTGGAAAACCCAAGGCCAAGCCGAAGCACACACACACATACACACACACACACACACACAGAGAAAGTCAGACAGACAGACAGACAGACAGACTGATAACTGAAACATGTTATATACTGTACAGTATAGGTTGCACTTGCCTCACTAGATTTGGCTACTGTATATTAAGGAGGAATGGACCCCTAATCAACACTATATGCTTCACCTGTGTTCAGTTCTGAATTCAGATTTTGCACAAACAAATGTTTTACTCTTCCCAAAGTGTCAAGGCCGTCAACATTAAAGACAGGGTTATTATTGATTCTCAAATCAAAACAAACTCCGGCACATTGAAACACATTGCGAAGCAGCATGGTTGTTTTGAGCAGTGTTCGCCACTTTGTCTGAGCCAAGGCTGTGTAGTAGTACCAGCTAGCGAAATGTGAGGAGATATTTGGTGAATTTGACAAAAAAAGTGTATTATCTTACAAATAGCTTGCAATAGCTGACTATACCTTTAATTCATACTGTACATGCCATTGCCATCAACAAATAAATAACAAAATATGTATTCTGCTTCAAGGTTTAGATATCAGTGCTTTCACACTCTCTTGGCCGACATTGACAAAACAGATGCCAATAAAACATTTAAAGTTCTTTCAAATGGCCTAAAGCAGTGCTTTTGATTTGAGCCACAACCCACAGAAAGAAGCTTGCAATGAAGCTTGCGAGGAAGATGCAGTTATAAAAAGACTTCTCATACCAGCAGAAGATTAACCTTATATGTATAACAATACTAATAAACTACAAACATTTAATTTATAAATGTAAATGTATGCAAATAATATTAGAAATATATTAGCATTCAATTACCTGTGATTAAAATCATGTGATGTAGTTGTTAAAATGTGTTTGTATATATAATTTACAAAAACATTATCATCTTGTGTAAATAAATAAACGACCCCTTTCACAAGCCCCGCCCTAAAGGGTGACAGTGCCCGTGTCAAACTCACAGTCAGGGCTGGTCTCGAACTCAAAGCTCCGACTGCTGGCCCCATATCCTGCGGCCGTGCGCGCCCTGATCTGCAGGAGGTAGACGGTGTCGGCCTTCAGCCCCGTGATGGTCACGTTGCAGCCCTTGGCCCGCAGTATTGTGTAGCTGGTTTCCTGCTCCTGCTACGACACAGTGGGGACCACAGAGAGAGAGAGAGAGAGAGAGAGAGAGAGAGAGAGAGAGAGAGAGAGAGAGAGATGGGGTTGTGGGGGATAGGTGAGCAAACAACAGCACTGAGCCACACTGAGCCACATACTTTATATACTTTATATATATATATAGACATTCATAACCCCCCACACTGTGGAGAAATGATGGTCTAGTTATTGTAATGGCTCAATAGAGTGCATATCCTGGGGAACAGTATTACTGTAAAATGTGACACCAGCCAAGGTTGATAAAGCTAACATTTAAACACACAGTAATAATAAAAAAACAATAGCATACAATAAATTACACGCAATAAATGACACAGTGTGTTTATACACGCTCACGCACACACACACACACACACACACACACACGCCAAACGGCATGCTTACTACCCATTCTGATGAATTATGCCTTTTTTATTTCACATGGTCTCCCCTCCTGATCCCTGCTAATAAGAATTTACACACTGCCTCCACGCAGCTCATTGGCTCCAGATGTGAAGGGACATATGCGATGAAGAGGAGAAGATGAAGAGTAGCACAGATAGTCATAAAGAACCCTCCCCTCTCATGCGTATAGGCCGGCGTGGCACTGGCATTTTCCACCTCGTGGGAGCGGTATAGGCGGTAGATAAGGGAGGAGACTAGCGTTTAATAGAGGGAACGTGGTTCCTGGTGTGGCCTGCTTACATACCATACTTTATGAAGAGTGCTTCATCAAATGCCATGCCAAGGCTGTCAATGAGATGATAGTTATTGGATTGTGATTGCACCATGGACGCTAAGCCAAAGCTATTTCTGACGTGTGTGTGTGTGCTTGTGTGTGTGTGTGTGTGAGCGTGCGTGCGTGTGTGTGTGTGTGGAGGTGTGTGGTGGTGTGTGTGTGTGTGTGTGTGTGTGATGTGGGGGTTATAATTGTCAAGTGTTGTCAGACTAGATTCAGAGGGAGGTTTGATATTAAACACATACCGGTAATCAAAACCAAATAAATACGAAAAAGCTAATGGGCACCGAAGAAAAAACAAACGTTAAAAGGCTACTCATAATGTAGAAGCTGAATGAATTAAAGGCACCCCAAGGAGTGGTGTGTAAAAAGTATTAGACTACATTTCCCATAATCTATCTTTGCCTCGTCGCACTACCTCCACACTTGGTGTCCAGTGAGACTCGAAGAGAGCGGCAGTTCAGTCAAAACAGCAGCTGTCTTGCAAGATGTATGGATGAGGTAATGTTACAATAACTTCCCTGTCTGTATTCCGTAAATTAATTGTAGATCAACTGCAGATTTTTCAGCATACTCCTGAAGCATTTGAAATCATTAGAATGAAATTGCCAACTATATCGCAGATGGTCTGATTTTACATAGATGCATAAATCAAATAAAGAAGAATAAAGAGAAAGTAGACACGTCAACAGCAATGCTGTTCATGTTCAGCACAATTAATTCATCCGATTCACATGAAGTTGAACTGATGAAAGAAGAGCTTGGTTGAGCTTAATCGTAACAACTACAGCATCTTGAAAATAATTTACATGTTGTGTAAACTTAGACAGACTCATCAAACAAATACCTAGAGCCAACCACGTTCAAAATCCAGTCGCCCTTTACTGTAGTATAAACACCATGGAGCATAAACACACATGGCTAATACCCTGGCACACAGTATACAGAATATTGTGCCATATCCTGGCCCCCATGATGAAGATGAGTGTGTGTGTGTGCGCGTGTGTTTAGGTGTGTGTGTGTGTGCGTGTTCGTGTGCGTGTGTGCGTGCGTGTGTGAAAGAGAAATAAGGTAAGTGATACCCTACCCTCAAACTGGAATGCCTATTCATCACATCCATAAATCTACTGACAGTTTGTCACTGTATAGCTCAGGACAGCATGTGATCCCCAGAAAATCACACACAGGTGTGTCTGAGTGTGAATGCCTTTTCTGTATGGGTCTGTGTGTACAATCTAGGTTCTAATGGCAGTTCCGTGTGTCTGTGTGTGTGTGTTTGTGTGTGTGCAGAATACCGGTAGAATTTAATACGGCCTCCGTGCGGCGTTGTTCTGACAGTGTAAACAGAGCTGTGTTGGATTACAGCCTATTCAGCATGCGCACACACAAAGGAGATGTACAGGAGGAGAAAAGGAAGCTTTGTAAATACAAAGGACCTTTGAGACAGAATTCCTTCCATCTTAGAGTCACGTATAAATAAACAGGCCAAATTCAAACGTCTCTTTACTGTGCCTTGAGATTGTGTCGATAAAACACGCACAAACAATCAGGAAAGTGTATTCCCACGTTCACTTTTTCCTAAATGCATTTGGATGTGCCTTATCTGTGACGCTGTGCCTTTTAGCCATGATTTTAGCACAGGAAAGCGATATTATATATAGTCTGGGACTTTCACCAGATTCAACTGCACTCTAAAATGTGTTTTTTGAGCTATAAACTAAGTAAACTGGTTGATCTGTGATGAGACACATCAATGCTGGTGTTAATATTGATCTTTTTTTTTCATTTTTATTATTTTTAATCTGCATTTTATGGGCTGAAAACAGAACTACACGTCATAACTGGTAAAAATCACAGCAGGACCTGGCTGGTTGTCAGGGGGACACTTAGCAAGCTCATACGTCATAAACTTAAATGTTAACGTTCATGTTAATGGGGGTACCTCTCTCAGACCCGCCTCTCCCCCAGCTACTTGTCACATTTTTCAAAGTGGAGTCAGGCTCAGGTCTGGGGTGCAGCTACACTTTAAAGGTGGAGTCAGGCTCAGATCTGGGGTGCAGGTACACTTTGAGTGTTCTCTTCATCTCGGATATTTGGGAGATACACCACAATCAGTGCTTGCACTGAATTTGAAATAATGTGTTTTATTAAGAATAGAACATGACAAAAAACGCCAAGCTTTTAAAAACATTCCAGTATATTACTGAATTTAACACATGTATTATTTTAATAAGAAGATCATACATAAGAAATCTCAGAGCTGGCCTGTAACTCCCTACAGTACAGGACGAAAAGCTATGAGGATGGTGTGCTAGACACGGTAGTGTCCAGTAAGTAGTGGCTGACAGCCCAGCATCATATAGTGTGTGTGCTGTGCGTGACTACACGCTAAAACAAAGTGTGCTCTTTGTTTTGGAACGCTGTAAATAAACGCATTGGGAGGCAGCTGTGCCGAGGCCAGAGGTGTAAACACATCTCCCTTTACAGCAATATCTCTCCCTTTCAATGTCATTGGCTATTTCTACACACAGACACACATCTCTCTCTCTCTCTCTCTCGCCCAGGGGATTCTCCCCTTGCCCCCGGCCTCCACCAGCCGGGGGTCGTAAGTGGACTGTCTGAAGCTGGGTGAAGGCCCACAACAAACATGGGGGGTCCCACTGGAGGTCTTAAATCATTCTTCCACATGGCAGAGCCCTTTGTCGGCGGTTGGTATGTGCCTGGGCTGATTCCCAAACAAATGGAGAGATCAGTGCAGTGCTCCAGTGATTTCTCAGCTTTTAAATTTGCATCATTGTCTGTGTGCATGTGTGTATGCTGTGCTGCAGGTGTTCACCCACTGTACGAAACCAACAATGCTAGACGTCATTAACAGCTCCTCTCTGCATGCCGCAGCCGTATTTTAACACGTTAGGTAAAGGTCTGCTGACCTGGGACCAGCATTTAGACAAGAGGGAGGATCCCCCTGCCTACTAATCAAGGGATTAGGGGCCTGCACTGGCATTCAAGAAACGGTGATTTGGGACACATACACACATTGTCCCACACACTTGTACGCACGCACGCACGCTCGCACGCTCGCACGCACGCACGCAGCTTGTGTCAGAGTGATTAAACTAGCATCCATGGGTAATTTCACCATCAAATGTCAGCCATAGCTCTCTGCGTTACACAGTGTTGGTGCTGGAAGCCAGTGTAATTCATTCTGCACTAATTTTCCTCATAGACACGCAAAGAGAACCCTATAGGCACATTTGCTGTCAGCCATAAAACTAGTCTCCATTAAGACAGAGCCTAGAGAGACAAGCACGAAAGAGAGAGATCGAGAGAGAGAGAGAGAAAGAGAGAGAGAGAGAGCACAGACGAAAAAATATTGATTCCTGCGTCATTTAACAAGACATTGACTCTTAAAATGTAATCTTTCTTAAAGGAAGCGAGGTAATCTGCCTACGGGGTGAGATTATCTCGCTTGTTCTCCAAGCAAAATCGACTTGTTCTGCAAAGCATTTTAATAGCATCAAGAAAACGTTGTTTTAAAAGAAAGTGGTAATACAGGAGGGAAGGAAAACCATGCTAATATGCTTACTTACATAATGCTGCTCTCTGGAAGCAAAGCATTATGCACTGACTTGCTCAAAAGCTCTTCCTTCTACTGACTGACCTTTTCATAGTATTTGACCTCGTAGTCGAGGATGATACCGTTGGGTCTCTCCGGCTCCAGCCAGGACAAGGAGATGCTATTCCTAGATGTCCGATCCTTCCTTATCACGGATACAGGAGACGGAGCTACGGGAAGGGGGGGGGGAGAGAGAGAGAGAGAGAGAGAGAGAGAGAGAGAGAGAGAGAGAGAGAGAGAGAGAGAGAGAG
>JAODOY010052762.1:4978-18390 GCA_025399855.1 Forbesichthys papilliferus | reverse complement strand
TATTATTAGACACACAGCAAGACGCACAGCTTCTCTGGGGCACGTAGACTCTTCCCCACTAGACACACACTAGGGGTGTAAGAAAATATCGATACACCCGAGTATCGCAATATTAAGATGTGCAATACTCTATAGATTCTCTAAATCACGGTATCGATTAAACTTGATTTTTTTTTTAACTCAATTTTTCTTTTTTTTTTAAAGGGATTATGTACAAAATATATTAACCTCAAAAGAGAGGAAAGATGCTTGTTACCAGATTTTTTTTTAATCTAATTTCCATCTGCAGGCCCTGAGCCAGTTTACATCAGTGTTTCTGTAATTATTTGCAGCGGCGCTACACATTAGCATTGCTATGACTGTTCTCCACAAATTAGAAATCACAATATATCGCAAGTATCGCAATATATCCAATCGTGGCCCCTGTATCGTGATACGCATCGTATCGCCAGATTCTTGCCAATACACAGCCCTGAAGCCCCGTACAAACTGCAAGCGAGCCGCTCATCGCTTTATATATGACAATTGGTCACTTCTTTACATGTAAGGCTCTGGTTGCCTAGGTATCCCTCTCGTATATTTCCCACCAAAAATGTTTCAGTAAATCTTTCAGTCAACGATAACCTTAGCTCTCGTTGGTAGTCGCCTCAAACGCATCGCCTGAAGTTGAGACTAGTTTAACTCGGTACCCGCCCACTTTGCGTCACCAACCGCTATATCGCCCATCATCGCTTAAAGTCGCTGAATCGTATTGACTTCAAATGTCTCTCGTCGCTGCTAGTCGCTTGCAGTGTGTCCGGGACTTGAAGATATAGTCAGTAATTGCAAGCTAAATGTAAGTTAATACACTTTATTAAATTCAACAAATATCTCCTAGCATTTCGATATTTTACCGTTCTCTGTGTGTGTTGAAAAAATAATCTGATACTGCTACAGCCCTGGTTTTTGATTTGAGCTCCAAGTTAGCAAGAATGACCGACCCTGACGTTAACACACAGCAGTACTCACAGCGGATACATAGGCTCTGGAGCTCCAAGTTAGCAAGAACGACCGACCCTGACGTTAACACACAGCAGTACTCACAGCAGATACATAGGCTCTGGGGCTCCAAGTTAGCAAGAACGACCGACCCTGACGTTAACACACAGCAGTACTCACAGCTTCTCGGATACATAGGCTCTTGAGCTCCAGCAGGCAGAGGTGCAGACGCTCCTGGAGGGACTCGTTCTTCAGCTTCATGGCCCGGGTGTGCGTGGTCACATCCTTCACGTTCGACGTAGGACTGTCACAGCCTGCGACGTGTACACACACACACACACACACACACACACACACAACTACTGATGAGTTTAGGTCAGAGAAATAACAAGGGAATAATGTATTGTTTATAGTACTGTATGTACAGTAGTATACAATCATTCTGTATAAAAGCATGGCATATATTCATATTTGAATAGTTTTCTTAATAGCTTTCTACTCCATTATTGTTGCTCTGCAAAGGTTGAGCTGCACCTTCAAAAACGGTCCTAGTTTGACTGAAAAATAAAATTAATGTAAAATATCACAACATTTTCCACCAGACAAGTTTAAATTAATCTCTCTTCCAATAGAAAGTATTCTGTACATGACTGTGTCAATGTTGAATGCAAGAAAAAAAAGCCTAACTGCTCATCGATGTTGGATCTTGCAAAAATGTCACTGCAAACATACGTTACACTACAATTCTGCACACTTTTGAGGTTACTGCAGACGACCAGCTCCAAGTATCTCACGCATTCCTTTAGATGCACCTTTGATCCCTACTGTTACAATGAAACATATTCAAAATCACACTGTGTGTGGGATCACAGCCGTAGCCTTGCGTGTTCCCATGGCGACAGGGTGACAATACAGTCACTTTGGGAAGCTCTGGGAACGGCTCTGGACAAAATGCTTTTAGTGCCACACATGCCTTCAGAGATTATTAACCAAGTCCCCGCTTGTACTGAAAGAGGTGCGTCAGGAAACAAATGACACTCCAACCACAGCACGGAAGTCAAATAGAACTGCATTACAAGTACAGACATTTGCCCTGAGATCATAGACTGATACCGGTTGGCTGAATCACCTACTGCATGAAACAACAGCGTCAGATGGGTGATTTATAAAAATAAAATTAAAAAAATCGAGATTTTGTTCAGAGAATGTAATTTTTGCAGGACGTGGTGAAGATTTAAGCAATAGCAGTTACATACGCACTCTGCCTCAGGAAATAAGTAATTATAATATACATATAACGTTACTATTAGCAATTAACCCTTATCTTGGAGACCTTGAATGAGGTCATTATTGCTCTTTTGCTTTAAATGGTATTAAAAACAGATTTCTAGGCACTACACAGTAAATACATTTTCAGTAGTAACTGATATACAACATTATGATTTCACATCTTTGAAAAAAGGAGTAAACTGCATTTCAACAGGTCAAAATGGTTGGAAATATTACAGTCAGTCCTTGTGTTGTCTTTCCCAAGGTGAGGTCATATTAGCAGTCCTCAGATAAGAGCTTTGTGGTTTGGGATGGGTGTGAAGTTCAAGGATTGACTTACATTCTATACAAAATGTGCAATGATAGTATTATTAATGGGTGCGGACTATGGTGTAAAAAAGAAGGCCGTCCAGAAACAAAACACATTTTTTATATTTTTGCCAGGCTTGGGAAAGGACCCATGTTCATATCACTTTAAAGAGAAAGCCTCTTTACACTTACTATAGCAATTGGCTTACTAAAGTGGGGTGTGGATGTGCATACATGCATGTGCACTTTGTCCAATCAGGATCCTTAAAGTTTGTGTAAACCTCCTGAACTAAGGGATTTTCTGCGTATTGAAAGACAAACACACATTTTGCTCATGTATTTACACAAAACAGAGGTTATAAAATACTCAGGGAATCAATACACGCCATCACCTTCATTTAATGGCTGTGATGCACAGTAGTTATAAATGTCAAAAGTTATATTATTAATAGTATTAGTCCATTTATATTTCAATATGCATTTTTACTACGCTTGTGTATATCTTTTAAGAAATGTTCAGTGACCCCATCATTCTGTCCAGAGCTGTATGATAAGACCTGTCCATAAATCCTGGTAGATGAAAGGTCTCGCTCACCTGAGTGAAGGATGACACCACTGTCTGTGTCACTGACCTCCCCGTTGCCGTCCATGTCAGCGGTACCGGTCACCATGAACTGGCAAGTACATTAAAGGTGCAGTCAGCGATTACAATCCAAATCATACAGTAAATACCGCCTCACTGAGCCCGCTAGCCGTCGGTTCGGTGTGTGTGTGCGTTTGTGCTGAAAAATAATCTGATGTTCCTACACAGCTGTAAATGGGAACACAAGGAGTGTGGTGCGGACTGCAACGCTTTGTGCAATACAGGGTTTTGAGTGGGCTGATAAGAAAGTGCTAAATGCATTCCACTTGCCATCTTACAAGACAACACATTTTAATTCATTGAAACGTAGTTCCGCAAACGCGCTAATAAGTCATGGGTGAGATTGTGTAATGTGTTGTATTTACACAAGTACATTCTTTATTAAAAAGTCTAAGAAAAATAAGTCAAATATAAAGTAGACCATTGGTCCAATTTTGTGTACAGTACATCTGTAGGCTTTTACCGCTTATCAACACAGCGATTCTAAACCAGGACGAGAGTTTAGGTGGTTCTTGTAAACACACCACAGCTACAACCAGAAGGTCTGGGCTAGTGAAGGTATGCGAGGTCTGGGGGAGGTTTATCACCTGGGTTTAACCGGGTTTAAGCAGGTCTCGTAACTGGAGGTCATTAGGGGAGATAAGGTCAAGACTTATTTGATAAAGATCTCACATTGAGCAAACTAAATCTAGCACAACCGGTTGTCGATGCAGAAAGTAATGTTGCACCAGGTAGCATTGTTAGGGAATTTACACAAGCCTCTGCAACGCTAGTATTCATTATTTGGGAATAAAACTAGAATACATCTTATTCCAATAATCATCTATGACTGATCTAGGCACTCAAACCAGAGTAGATTCAATCTAACCATCTAACCCACAAAGCACAAACAAAATACATGTTCAGCCTGGAGCTAAAATGTCCAAGTCACAAAATGCCTACACATTGCGGAGCTGGCTGCCTGAATGCTTTATTGGTAGTAGTAGTATGTGATTTACTGTTATGTTACATTCACCCTCCTCTCCGGCATACAATGCCCCTCTACACCCCCAAAATCCAACACCTGGACATACATACTCCTGTTTCACACACACCTGCCCTACAAACCATCTTATTCTTTACTCACAGCCTCTCAGATTTCATTACATAAGTTATGGTAATATTTAACAAAAACTGTTGCAAGTCTTTCCATTCTGTCTATCATGTTTATCTGAATTATTATTTTTAAATAAAAGTAAAACATTTAAATTAAAAAAGAAGATTACTAAAATGTAGGAGTAGACCAGAAAGTCAAAATAAGAGGAACTAAGGGGTTAATTAAGATGTGGTATCAATGACTCAGTTCATTTATGAGCCTCCCTAATTCCAGAGTCCAATGATGTCATGTCTTGTATCGTGTCTAGGGTGCTTCCTGTGACTGCAGTTTTGTGACATCATACGATTTGTTTTGTGACATCATATGATCTCCCGTTATCAGAAATAGCTCTGAGACAACTCCTGTGGAAAACACATCAAACACCGTAGGCTTAGGGTGACAAATGGTCGCTAACCAAATACAGTACAATTTGACTAAAATGTATTCATGGTTGCAGTCCATGTCTAATCACTATGACGATAAGACCTTAAAGTGTGTCCACAATGAAAAAGGAATAGTCCACCTGTGCTGTAAATAATGTTAGAATGATCTCTCAGATTCAAAAGCAAGCACACACACAAGTACACAAGCATGTGTACATGTGAGACATAAATCCACTGAAGCATTTTCTGCTCAAAGTGGTAAAATTAGTTAAAATTACACAAGTTGTAGATTGACCAGCATTTAGAGTCCAACCACATCAATTTAGGAGAAGCCTGTATTCGCCTAGCCTATTCATTTTTAGACAGTCTGAGGGAAAACACTCACTGGATTGTTTTCAGTTATGAACAATAAGGGACTTAACTAAAATGACATATGGTCCCACCAGGCAACAGACAGCGGTAGGCAACATTACACTATTTTTAGTGTCAGACCTTTCCTTTAAAGAAAACAGAGCAAACACATAGAAATCAATGCCAGCCAACATGCACCTTAGCATAGATCTACACTAAATCAAAGAAAGGACGTAGTAAGGAAGGTGGGTAGTAATCAACCTTTTATAATAGTGTATTAAACTACTCCCCTTATAAATCCCTGCATACATCCTGACTATTTAGATGGCATGTTTCTCAATAGCACATAACATAAAGTAATAAAAAATAAAGTAATAAAGTAAGACACTTACATTATGGATAATTTGAGATGACCAAAGAATTTAAAAGATATATAAAAATCAAAGGAATCCAACCAAGGAAAAATGTGAACTAAAAGCCCAATTCACTTCTATGAATCCTGACTTGAATAGCATGTCATGTCTGAATGTCTCGAAAGGTGAGCAAACTCACCCATAGCTAGGCCTTCCCACTAAGGAGGAGTGATCACGTATAGAGGGATGGAACACTGGCGCTGGTGTCTCATATCTGAGCTCTTGTATTTGAGTTCAGCAGCGTCAACAATGGCCGAGATAATGGGAAAACACACTTCACTTTGCTCTCTGGGAGGTCATTCCCCACCCGTGAACAACACACAGAAACCTACTTAACAGTGCTGAAAACACTGCAAACAAACTCAAATATAACCATGCATGACTACTTAAATAGCATGTCCAATTAGATAAGTCATAAAATCAAAGAAATGGAAATTAGTGGACCTAGATTTGCCAAAGTTTATAGTCTACAGGCCTAATAGACTATATACAGATGGTTTCTCAGTTTTTCCTTCAGGTTCATCATGGAAGATTACAGAAATTCACTCCAATCAAACCACTGCTCAATACTGAATTATCTACTGCCATCACCTGGTCATTCTCAGGAGTGTGTACAGTTTGATTGCTAGGCTATTGGCCTGGCTGTTATGCATAGAAAACCCATATTATAAATGGGCAAATCGACTTGCCATTTAAATTATCCTGCTTAAGCTACGAAGGGCTTCCATGGGGTCTATTGTTCTTGCTTGCACAGAACAGCATTGTCAGCGTTGACTGGGAATGTTTTAAAGAGGCACGGTCATCACCTGCTTGGGGACGGCATGGCTCGCATTCACACAGAAGCCTAACATTCATTCAGACTTCCCAAGAATGCCTGCATGCGCCTAGATGCCCTGAGCAAAGCCCTGCAATTCCCAGACACTCAAGCATCTCGAATGGCATGGCACCGACATAAGATTGAAATACAAAATAGGTTAGCGTTGGCTCGGTTCAGGTCTGTTACATTTATGGCATCAGCGCTTGATCACACCTAGCTCCAGTAAGCAAATAATATTAATATTAATATTATATTTAGACAGAATGAAACATAAGCAAAATATTTATTGTATTTATGTATTTATAAATGTGTCTATTTCTAATGCATGTCCAACACCTGACTATAATCAACTTCAAATGCATGTGCAAACTCTCAAGTTCATTATTATGATGACCATGTTAAATTGACTAGTCAATCATTGCTCTTGGACGAACCAAACCTCAACCTGACTGGTGAACAAGTCAGGCACCGATCCCACAATGCAACATAAGCCAGTTGCTGCATGTCATAAGGGGTAGTTCATGTAAATCAAAACTCACCAACATAGTGAGAGCTTTGTGAAGGCAACTTAGCAGCTGGCAAAACAAAATTCTTGACATATTCCTGAGTCCCTTTATACCATAAGCACAACACTAGCACGATCAGTATGTGGAACACTCTCCATGAAGATGTTTATTTGTACCTCACTGGGAACTAAATCTACTCCAACCACTTCAATTTATGCTTGTAAAAATATCTACCTAGGGCTCACGGTGATAAAAGGAAAATCTCAAATATGCTGGTCTGGACCTTAGGGCACACAAATAACGTAGCAGCAAAGACCAGGCTATGTTAATGATGACTGATTGTTGTCAAGCAAGCTGATAAAAGTGATTTGACACTCAATTGGTGAAAAATATCAGTACATCTATATTACTTGCCATTCCAACTTAACTAGCCACAAATCACTACTGTATATCATAAGTGTCCGTTTTATTATCATATGCATTAGAAACAGTAGTAGAATTAAATGTGTGAGTATATTTATTACTCTTTCAAAAAAGTAAACAGTTCATTAATGACATACATACAAATAACATTTGAAAGTTATTAGCCTACCAAAAATAACAGAGTATTAGCAAGTACCAAAATACAAACACACAATGCCTTATGTCTAAGAAAATACTTTTCTTCTCCTTACAACAATAGAGATTAATGTGATATAGATGTTTAATAGACAAATAACAAATGAACCAATAAAAGAACAGTGATGCCTTTTAACATAAACATAATACACAATAGAAGTTTCCAGTGAATTCCTTTACTGTGCAGAGGATGCATTTAGCATGTTACTTCCCTATTGTGGATATATGTGATATAGCCTGATATACATATACATCACATAAGGCTGTTAGTGTAATGGCATACTTTTCAAATGTAGGTCTACAGTATCTCATCAGTGATCAGCACTGATTTGTTCAAAATGCAAAGACCTCAAATAAATAGTTAAATAAAACTTACATTTAGGTCAAATGCGTGATCTATGTCAGTTGGAAAACTGAGATGCGTTTATTATGATAAAACCCCTTCTGGAAAATGTTAAATAGGTCAAATTTCCACAATGGGTACGGTAGGTACAGGAGATTGATGTGTCGAACAGCACTGACTACACAAACGAATCTGACATAAAATATAGAACGATATAAATAGGTAAATAAAAACAGAGAAGTACTTCCAGTGAACCAGGAACCAGTGAATTATTCCGATCAAGGATAATCATATATTCTGATTATTTATATTGATCGAAATTCCCGTGACTGAACAACCACTTGGGTTAAAGTTCTAGATTTGCCTTAGTAGCGATTAGCAGATAAACACCCTTGTGCAAATGTAGCATCAGAATTAAAACTCGTCGATATTTAAAAAGCAGTGTAAAACGTGTATGCCTGAAGTGAGATAATGTGCACTTACCAAACCTACAGCTGGCTAGCTAATGGGGCTAGTCGGTCAGCTAGCATCGTGCTCCAGATCTGTAGCCATGCAAATGTTATAGTTCGGCTTGCATCGGTCCAGAGATGAAAAGAACTGTAGTGTTTTCACATGCACTGAAGAAGGTGGTCAGCATGCTCTTTGCGTGTGCGCTTCAGCGGTTCAGATATGCGAAACAGCGTGGGTGGAAAGTTTTAAAGTTAGCTGCAAACTTACGTTCACCACTGGCTATGGGATCGCCCACCCCGTCCTGCCGCAATCATTGCCCACCCCACCCCTCAAATTGTTCCGCTTGACTAAAAGTGAAGCCAATCAGCAGGGCATGGGCACTGGTATAATACCCACCTCCTTGGTACAACAAGCAAACATAAGTAGGCTAATAGTTTTACAACAAATTGCAGATTAGGTCAACAATGCCAAATGGACCATAACAATCATTCAAATAACATGAATATACAATTGCCAACTGTATCGTTTGTAAAAGGTTTGTTCTTAATCGAAAAATAACAATGTAACAGGAAAAATATGCGTTATGTCGGGTGGGGGAGGCACCACACGGCCGAACATAGTAATGCTCCGAACCATAGGACCGAAACGGTGTGTTTGAGTTCGGAGGAGCAGCGGATAAAATTCGAGCAGTGTGTTTAAAGGTTTTTGCGTCATGTTGGTTGCACATCCATCACATGTTCACGTCACTAATATCACAATTTAACCCATGGACGATGTTTTAATTCAGATAATCTTTAGAGCAACGTTACACTCGCTAGAGGCTATTGGGTTTAAACCAAGCGTCCAAAAAGCAGTAGACCAACTATATGTAGACATACTACATATGCTACGTGTGCTTTTTAAGGACGATCATAAAATTAAAAAAAGTGTAAATTCATTATTCCGAGTAGCTATGTCTACTGTTACATTTTGTACAGATTAAGGTGTTATTTTACGAGACTAGCTATACGACGAGAAATAACGTTTTTCAACAAAACGTAATTGATTAAAAATCAGTTCATGGTTGATTAATGATACCTACATGACTAACTATTAAATAAATTTAAAAAAAGATATATATATAGTCTAATGCATTACTCCCCAAAGAATGTTTTTTTTTTTACATTACTTTGTTACTCTGCAACATTGCATGAGATGTATAATTGCCAAAAGGAAGTATACAGTAATGCCCATCAGGTCCATATTCTAATGCGGACAAACAATAGCGGTGCTTACATCACGCTATAATGTAACTACACCGTACTTTTTGGTTTGTTTTGTTTGTTTAATGTTGTTGTTGTTGTTGTTGTAAACTAACTATAGGACTGGTCTGTGACGGACGAGACACGTCAATGCTGGTGTTGATATTGATAAAATGCCTGCTTTTATATAAATCAGCATTTTATGGTCTGAAAATTTAGCTACACGTCAAAATCACACGGCTGGTTTGGTACATCCTCTCATACGTCATCAAAATCAAACGTTAAAGGAGTAATTTCATGCTCATTTTCACTTGTTGACTCGGTTCCTTGACTTCTCAAAGCAACGTAGTTGACCATTTTAGCTGAAAATACTACAGAAATTATGTGGAATAGCACGATCACAACCACAACTCTCGAAAAATTGTCAGATTAAATTGAACAAATTACTGCCCACCCCGCCCCGACTTTCAGGTACCTGGGTTAACGTAAGCCATGTAATTATATAATAACGTGAGTGCAGTGGGTGTGGTGGGAGTCATACGGAGCGTGGGGAGAGAAAAAAAAGTCTTGGAATTAAAAACATTAAAAAATCAAATTCATTGTTATCAAATCAACTATAAGAATAAAGTAGTAACAGATGGCTGGGAGAAAACAATTTTTGCTGATTTTTTTTCTCCTGCAGTAGGAAACTTTTTCTTTTATCACATTAGCTGCTCAAGCTAGCTGACGTTGCGGGATGGACCTGTTTCAGTAAGTTAAAAGTTTTTTAATGTGAAAAAAAAAGTTTCATTTCATCTCAATATTTTTTTTTTCTTATTGGTTTTTATATATATATATTTTAAAAAATTCCGATTTTTTTTTTCTCCCTTAAGGGGCTTCGTAGAGTCAGGCTCAGGGCTGGGGTGGAATTAAATAAGTGAATACTAAAAGAATACCACAAAAGCTAACAGCAATTGGTGAAAACTAGCCACAAGACCATTAGAGAAATGCTGTGGACTCAATTGCAAACAACAATAAAAATAATGTTATAATATATTAGTAATGTTGTTTTTGAATTTAGGAAAGTTTCTGTTACAGACAAATGTAATGTGATTACATGTGATGCCATGTGTTAATTGTTTCTTAAACATGACAAATAAGCTTTGTCTAAATGTTGTTGCTGGATCACAGAACTCTTAATAGCCCGAATACAGCACTAGGGACAGATAGAGAACATGTTTTTATAAGGTTTATTTGACTGATAACTAATACATTTACTAGGTGTAATGAACATATAAAGTAACCATATCATTCCATATTCCAATTATCAATGTCAACATACATTTCTGACACATTTCTGTGCATCAATGATTTGTTACAATCCAGAAATGATGTCACAGATGGATCCAAAACGGACTATTTTTTTACATATTTTAGAGAAAACTTCAGCTAATTTGGCATACAATGTTAGACAACTTTCTTTACAGCCTTTCAGATTCCTGGAACTTAATATATAGCCTAGTTAGCCTACGTAAACCCCCTTCCCCCAATGAAAATATTTATGCTAGGACTGCTCCTTTAAAGTGCGTTATTTAATGTTGAAACAGAATATAGTGAACCACAGCTCACACGGGTGGCCTTTGTTGTTTCCACTGCTTAAATCTCCAGTTTCTTCTTCATTATGAGTTTGTATACGATCTGGTAGCCGTCATCCCAGGCGTACAGCAGCTGGTCCACCGGGTTGTACTTCAGGCTGGCGTTCGCTCCGTAGCGCTTGGGAAAATACACCAGCGGCGCCTCGTCGCTGCTGACCATGCCGTTGACGTCGAACACGCACTGGACCCGGGAGCGGCCCGGCTCCTGAGTGTTGTACACCACGTACAGCGTCCCGCAGATGACAAAGGCAGCCTCAGCGTTCTCCCGCAGGCACCCGGTGTCCCATGTCTGCTCCACGTCCAGTGTCCCGGGGTCAATTTTGGCCAGCGAGATGTGCCGCTCGTTCTGCCGCGTGGCCGCAGCGTACACCGCCCACAGGCCCTCCTCGTCCACCGCCAGGTCGATGTCGGTCTCCGGGTTCAGGCCGTACACACTGTCGCGGTCCCGCGCTGGGAACACGGCGGCGTCCGCCACGGAGCCGTTGGCCAGGTCGTACTTCACCACCTGCAGCTCCCCCGGCGCATCCTCTTTCACGTAGAAGGCGTGGCCGCCGTAGACCACGTGGCCGGTGCCCTTCCACGCGGAGGGCAGGCGCAGTGGCCTGGCCAGGGACGTGCCCGGCGAGCTGGTGAAGTCGCGCACGGACGAGAACTCGAGGATGGTGTCGCCCTCGGTCCCGTTGAAAACGAACACCTTCCCGGAGCCGCTGCCGTCTTTGGTCCACATGCCCTTTGACCCCCCGACCCGCTTCAGGATCTTCATGGCTTTTATGGTGGAGATCATGTCGCTGCAGTCTGGAAGAGGAGAGATCTGTTATTCATCATCAGGAGTCCCGACGCCATCCTTATCTGGTGCCGATGTGACAGGCTTTATTTCTGCGTTAAGGGTCGAGGCAGCAATTGAAAGATAAAAGCAGGGTCAGTCATTCTTGCTAACTTCGAGCTCAAATCAAAACAGTATCGCTCCACATTCCTCCGTGGCGGGGACTCAGGTCGAAATGCTTTATGAAGCAAAGCGTAGGTCTACGGCTTTGTTGATACAAGCGGCATTCGCTACTTTGTTTATGTTAATGTTTAGGAGCCAGGGCTGTATGGAAGTATCAGATCATTTAACATGCAGAAAATGGCAAGCTTGCAAAATGCAAGGAGATATTTGTTGAATTTGACAAACAGTGTAAAAGCTTAATTTAGCTTGCAATAGCTGACTATAGCTTTAAAACACTTAAATCCGGCCATGGAATAGCAATAAAAATAAAAATTCACAATAGTAAGAATGGATGGTAGGCCTATCTACAATAACGGTATCTACTGTATTTTCACATCTTGAAGGCAGGGTTTGTCATTCTCCAGAACGCTTGCTAACTTCAAGCTCAAATCAAAACAAGCTCCCTCAGAAGCTTCACCCCACACCAAGACTGGTGTAGAAGTACCAGATTATTTTTCAGCGCACACAGAGACGGGTAGAAAGGGAGAAGGGCGAAATGTGAGGCGATATTTGATGAATTTGACCAAAAATGTAATCTTACAATTAGCTCACAAAAGCGGTTGATTCGGCCACCATCCCTTACAGCTAATTTTAAAGCGTTACTCACCAGATAGCTTTCTATATTTGGCCTTGTTCTTCTCTGTCACTTGCGTCACCTGCTGCTCTATCAGTTTGTCGTCCACGTCTACGCAGGGCTGCGCTGCGCCCTGCGTCTCCAGGTAGTCCATTTCGCGCTCGACGCGGTCCACCCGCGCCCCCACACCATCCAAGGTGACACGCAGCGCCTCCTTCTCCTTGTCCAGGGTCTCCAGCTGGGAGACCATCTGCTGCTTCAGGTCCCGTAGCTCCGCGGCGTAGCGGTTGGTCTGCTCGTGCCACATGGAGATGCGGTCCTGCTCGCAGACAACACGGTACAGATGTTACATTACACATGTTACAGTACAGATGTTATAATACAGATGTTACATTAAGAATGTTACAATACAGATGTTAGAATACAGATGTTAAATTTACGAATGTTGCAATACAGATGTTAGAATACAGATGTTACATTACACGTTACAGTACAGATGTTAGAATACAGATGTTACATTACGAATGTTACAGTACAGATGTTATAATACAGATGTTACATTACACATGTTACAGTACAGATGTAGTAATACAGATGTTACATTACGAATGTTACAATACAGATGTTAGAATAAAGATGTTACATTACACATGTTACAGTACAGATGTTATAATACAGATGTTACATTACACAATTTACAGTACAGATGTTTTAATACAGATGTTACAATACGGATGTTACAGCAGAGATGCTCTAATACAGG